>WEIU01003285.1:0-13342 GCA_013389925.1 Aegithalos caudatus
AAGAGGCCTTATTCCCACTCACTAGTGTGACTTCAGCTGCATAGTGGACAATAAAAATATTCTATAATTTTTGGCCAACAGTTTATACTGCTTTCAGAGGGTTGTACATCTTTATATCATCACAGGCAGGAAAAAAAAGGCACCTTAAAAATAGCCTGTTAGGAGAGTTTTAGAAAACTACTGATCTAACATAGAGGAAATCATTGCCCAATTAAACCTAAAGGTTTAATTAAACCTACAGGATACATTTACTTAAAACAATTAGGCAGATGGAGAAACAGTCATATAAATGAGCAGTGGGTTGTGACCACAGCAAGGTCCACAAAGAAGTGCAAGTTGCTGGGGCTGGTAACGTAGATCCAGATAGACCACAGCCAAGAGACAAGCTTTGACATCTCTAGAAACTTTCCCCCACTCTCCTGCTCTCTAAATTCAGGCTCTGACCTCAGGCACCCAAACTGGGAACTTGGTGACCCTGTGCTCCAGCTAGACAAGCAAGAAAAGAGGAGGGAGCGGAGGAAGGAATCAGAGTGACACCGTGGTTAAACTCCCTGCCCCTAACTCTCAACAAGAGAGGAAACCTTGCCCAGCTTCCTGACTCTGGCCCCTGCATTAAACACCTGCAGTTACACAGGATCAATCTGTGCTTTTGCTCCCCTCCACACATAAAAGAAAGGTATCACAGCTCATTTGTTCTATGTTTACTCTCTGTACAATACCAGCAACTCTAAAATAACTGCTGCTTACATGAATCTGACTGGGTAAATCATTTAAATAAAGAAAAAATGAAGGAAAAAGCATTCATTTTAATATAATTGACTATTTTGGGCAGAGTCTTGAAATAGAAATGCACTTGCAGCTCTCTCAAAAACAGAGAGGAACAGAATGTGAAATCCAAAAACAAGCCATCAGTTACACGGCTCTGTGTAGAAAAGAAAGTCCTTCCCATCTACTCTTAGCAGCCTTTCTGCTGACATAACTGCCCTCACCTCCCTGTTCCTGCATTCCCTTTGGAGAAAATGCAGTGGACTGAAGTGGAAGTGGACACAAGAACAAGGCAGGCACTCCATGTTCCCCCTTGGCAAAAGAACCCAAAACCACCAGGAAAATGGCACATTTGGAGCAGCTTTTGGTTGAGACGTTCATTACTGGGAGACCGAGTGAACCTGCCTTTAATCCCCCGAAAAAGGATCAGGGGCAACTAAACCCAAATTCCATCACTGGAACTTTGGTCTGGTGGACTAATATCAAAATGGCACTGTGTGATTGGAGCAAAGATTCAATGCACAAAGCTGGGTACAAATTTGTGTGCCATGAATACTGCAGGACAACTGCATGAGGAACCCTGTCCAGGGCCAGTACAGCTCCCTGGATTTTCTCTCTTGGCAGGCCAGTTTGCTTTTAGTTACTCCTAATGTAAATCTCTACCCCAACTTAGATAAGCAGAAGATGTCCTCTTTTAATAAGGTGCTAAAAACAACAGCCTTTGGTGTCTTGTGGACTTATAGTTGATCAGTTTTTGTGAATAGCCAAATAACTAATTTAAATCTACAGGAGGGGACTTGAATTAATTTTTAAGACAAAAAGTACTCCTTGCAGCAAAGCTTGTATCAGACAGTAACAGACTTTCTGCAGGGCCAGAGCAAACCAGCCAAGGCTTATGCAAGGCTGGAGTGCTGAAGTAGAGATTAAATAAACAAGGAGAAAAAATAAAAATCAAAAGTAATCTCTTCTTCATCAATGTAAAGACATTTGCAGGCACAAACTACATTGATTTATTACAGTGTCAGAACTAATTCAGCTGAGGGAGGAGGGCGAACATTAAAGGTATTTTCTGTAGCCTTTCATCAACTGCTGCAAGAAAGTCAGTTCACGGCATTTATTTCCATAAAATATTCCATTAATAGCCACCAAATTCCAACAACAGTCACAGGAAAAAGGAAAGGAGACTCTGTTGACCACACAATCATGTAGTAAAGGTATCAGCTTTATGTGAAAATTTTACAGTCCTGACATTTCAGACCAGTGGGATATAGTAAAAGTATCCTAATATTTCAATTTAAATGCTTACCTTGATGATTAATTTTTTGATGGAAATTTTCAGACGAGAGTGGGTACTTGTAACAAACATTTTCATGAGTAAATAGAAGACTGATTTTTCACCAGATAACTTCTCTGTTTCAGAGATGTCCTACAAGAAAAATATATTAAAATTCCTCTGCTGCAGCAACACTGCACAGGACTATGTTGCACTGAGATTGATATGTAAGGTAAGTATGTTATTTTATAGACCAGCCCAAAAATCCCAAGGCCAGAAACAAGTGGGATCATTTACACTACTTAGCATTCCGTCAGACAGGATCACTGTACTCACTTGTAAAATGTTTTCCTGGAAAGTGGAAGAAGACAGCAGTAACAGAAACCCCAACTACTACAAGGCCCCAAGACAAAGCCACCTCCCTCATCAATCCTATTTTATTCCCTGATCATTCCATGGCTATCCCTGTTACCACACTCCGTGAGTGTCTCTGCTTCTCCTCAAAGCCAGGTCCACTCCTTTCTCCTGACATGACGCAAATTGACAGAGTTCTTATTTTACAAGCCTGCAGTAAAAAAGAGAGCTGGGGCCCTGATGGTTTCCACTAATTATGGAGAGCATTAAAAAATGTTGGAATCTTCCTTGGGAAGGGGCGGCATGGCTCTCATCAGTGGCTCATTTCCCTGATCTGCAGCTCAGGCTTTCCAGACAAGTGGAAACCAGCACGTTCTCACTTGTGAGGAAACATCTCCAGAGACACTAAGAGCTACAGCAACCTTCTCCTGTGTTCCTCAGGGAGGCAAAAAAATGTTTTCCTTGCAAAAAAACCTTTCAAATCAAAAGGGATTTTTCACTACTGCTAAGACTGTAATTCCTGTTGGTTTTACAAAAGGGTCACCCCCTAAAATGACTGGACCCATTTAAACTAGGTGATGCCAGATGGAAAGATTTGAGGACAACAGACCAAGGAAATATAACTTTGCATCAGCCTCTTACCTGTAGTCTGAACCAGGCAAATTTGTTGGCAGGGAGTTCCAAAGCCACTTTTAGGATATGGTGCTGCAGAACAGGAGGGACCTCCTCCCTCAGGCCCTTTTCAGTGACTATACCTGGGGTGTAAGAGCAAGAAACCAACTTCACTTTGGTCTATCTTCCTGAGGTTTCAGAACACTCTTTTTAGGGTTTAAAACACAACTGGGAGACGAGCTGGCAAATCACAGATCTTCACATCATGGGATCCCCAGACACACTGCAACTAAGGCTGGCCAACCCAAAGTGGGAATCCAGCCCTCAGAGGGAGAGTCCATCACCTCAGCCCAGCAGAAATCATTGGTCATGCATGGAAATATAAAATATCTGTTAGCAGTCTCAGCAACCCTGAAAAGCTGTGACCTACAGGCAGTACAGATGGATGAACCGGAGAGCAAAATACAGAATTTAAGTCAACAGGAAACCTTCATGCTCATCCCATGACAGTATTTGCTCCAGACAACGGAAGCTGACACTTCTGTCTCTCCCTGCATCACTGTCACCACCAGCTCCTGTATAACCTTCTTCTGTCACAGGTCAGGGAGCTCTTGCAGTGTGATCAGACCCTGAGCTGCCCACACCTGACCTGACATCTGTACACAGCACTGGTGCCCGAGCCTCCCGGAGCCTCGGTAGGATCTTTGTGGCCCACGCTGGAGAAACAAGAATACATTCTAAAAAGTCACCACCAAGGCAATCCAACAGTAAGTAAGACCAAACAATAAAACTCCACCAGCTATTTCAAGAACATATTGCTAGGAGGCAGAAAAACACAGTGCCTTTGGTGTCCACATTTCCATCAGGTGATCAGGAGGAGCAACAGAACTCTCACACTGACACATCTGAGAAAACAAAGTCTCATGATACTTTTACACCATCATTACCTCTCCTCAAAATCAATATCCAGGGCTCACTTCACTGTATTTTTTGGAGAGTAACACTTCATTTTCCACCCTGCTTGACTTAATTATTTCATAATGTACCCAACAGATCCACAAAGAGATTTCTGCCTCACAAAAACATGTCCTGCCTTTTGTCCAGTTTGAAGTAAGCAAGAAAGAAAGGGATAAACAGGGTATGTGATCTGGTGATTCACCAAACATAAAAATCAATGAAACATGCTTTGACAGAGGGAGGAAAAACCTCATGCATGAGACAGTTGATTTAGAGAGGGGTTTTGTTTAAAGTCCCTTTTCCTCTGACAGGTTAATTAAGGCACATCACTCCCATCCTTACACGTCCCAGGCCCTGCCTAAGGCACAGAGGGCTGCTCCAGCTGGGTGGCCCAAAAGCCCTGGTGGCCCACAGAGAGCAGTGATGCTCAGTCAACCCTTTCCTTTCTCCCTCAGCCTCAGCTGGACATAGCTGTACCAACTGCACCGCAACCAGCACTGGAGGACCTTCCCCAATCTGTCAGGCATGATTAGCCCTGAGTGAAGTCATGCAGGTTGTCACCAACCCTCTCTGTGTTCTCCATGTGCCTTAGCAGAGATTTTAGGAGAATCTGCTCCATGATCTTGCCCGGCACAGAAGTGAGACTGACTCATCTGTAGTTCCTTGGCTCCTCTGCTTTCTCTTTTCTAAAAAGGAGGGCTGTGTATCCCCTTTTCCAGTCAGTGGGTACTTAACCAGACTGCCACAAATTCTCAGATATGATGGGTAATGGATTAGCCACTTCCTCTGCCAGTTCCCTCAGGACCCGTGGATGGATATCATCAGATCCTGTGGATTTGAGCACATTCAGGTTCCTCAGATGGGCTTGAACCTGATCCTATCTAACAGTGGGCTCAGGCTCTTCACTCTTCCAGTCCTGGCATTTGCCTTTCCCAGCTTGGGAGGCTTGGCTAGAGAACTTGCCATTGAAGGCTAAGGTACAGAGGTCACTGAGAACATCAGCCTTCTTCATGTCCAGGCTAGTCTTGTTCCTCGTTTCCTTCTGGAGAAGACCCACATCATCCCTGGGATTTCTTTTGTTGGCAATATACCTGTGGAAGCCCTTCCTGTTGTCTTTGACAGCCTTGGCCACACTCAGTTCTAAGTGAGCCTCAGCTTTCCAAACCCTATCCCAGCTCTCCATACAATTTCCCTATATTCCTCCCAGGAGACCTGTCCTCGCTTCTACCTCCTGAAAGCTTCTTTTTCTCCTTGGTCATTTTGCTCATCAGCTCCTTATCAATCCATGGAAGCCTCCTGGCTTTTTTTTTTTCTTCCTCTTCAGAACTCACAGCTTAGAGGAGGTGATCCTTGGATATCAGCCAGCATTCTAAGGTCTCTCTGCCCTCCAGGGCTCTGGCCTGTTGGACTCTAGCAAGGGAAAGTCTCTATTATAGATTTTCCAGAGGACACTTGTCAAAGCTAGTCTTTAGCTAGGACAAAACAAATCTGCTCACGGCAAGTCCAGCTCAGCTGACCTGGCTCGTTCTAGCAGTCCCCAGGAGGATGGGAGAGCTCGTGCAGAGACCTCAGTCAGTCAGTGAGTCCAGAGAGCAGACACATCACTGCTCAAGGGGCTAAGACTCAAACCGGTCAGTGTCCTTCCTACACAAGGGTGTTTCAAACAATAAAGCAAGGCTGCTTGTGTCACCATCAAGAGGACACGAGTCGTGATTTCTGTCTCCCTACCCACGGCCCCTCACGTTACATCCACAGTGTGTTCAGCTGGGAAACTTCTTGCGCTAAGCGGATCATTTTTACATAAAAAAGAAAATGTGCCAGCTGACAAGCTTTTCAGTTCTCAAGATATGAGACCAGGCCACAGATTGAAAGGAAAAGGAAACATTAACAGCAGTTTCATGCCAAACCCTGCATCACTGAACTTCCTCGTGGGCCACTGCTCGGTCACGTCACAAAAAGAGGCAAAGAGAAAACGACCAACTCAGGCACAGTGGAAGCAGTGAAAGCTTCACCTGTAACAGCACCACAGAATATGAACACTGAACCACAGAATGGTCCCAGCTGGAAAGGATCCTAAGGATCACCTCATTCCACCCCCTGCCATAGGCAGGGACACCTTCCAGTATCCCAGGTTGCTCCAAGCCCNAAAATCAATGAAACATGCTTTGACAGAGGGAGGAAAAACCTCATGCATGAGACAGTTGATTTAGAGAGGGGTTTTGTTTAAAGTCCCTTTTCCTCTGACAGGTTAATTAAGGCACATCACTCCCATCCTTACACGTCCCAGGCCCTGCCTAAGGCACAGAGGGCTGCTCCAGCTGGGTGGCCCAAAAGCCCTGGTGGCCCACAGAGAGCAGTGATGCTCAGTCAACCCTTTCCTTTCTCCCTCAGCCTCAGCTGGACATAGTTGTACCAACTGCACCGCAACCAGCACTGGAGGACCTTCCCCAATCTGTCAGGCATGATTAGCCCTGAGTGAAGTCATGCAGGTTGTCACCAACCCTCTCTGTGTTCTCCATGTGCCTTAGCAGAGATTTTAGGAGAATCTGCTCCATGATCTTGCCTGGCACAGAAGTGAGACTGACTCATCTGTAGTTCCTTGGCTCCTCTGCTTTCTCTTTTCTAAAAAGGAGGGCTGTGTATCCCCTTTTCCAGTCAGTGGGTACTTAACCAGACTGCCACAAATTCTCAGATATGATGGGTAATGGATTAGCCACTTCCTCTGCCAGTTCCCTCAGGACCCGTGGATGGATATCATCAGATCCTGTGGATTTGAGCACATTCAGGTTCCTCAGATGGGCTTGAACCTGATCCTATCTAACAGTGGGCTCAGGCTCTTCACTCTTCCAGTCCTGGCATTTGCCTTTCCCAGCTTGGGAGGCTTGGCTAGAGAACTTGCCATTGAAGGCTAAGGTACAGAGGTCACTGAGAACATCAGCCTTCTTCATGTCCAGGCTAGTCTTGTTCCTCGTTTCCTTCTGGAGAAGACCCACATCATCCCTGGGATTTCTTTTGTTGGCAATATACCTGTGGAAGCCCTTCCTGTTGTCTTTGACAGCCTTGGCCACACTCAGTTCTAAGTGAGCCTCAGCTTTCCAAACCCTATCCCAGCTCTCCATACAATTTCCCTATATTCCTCCCAGGAGACCTGTCCTCGCTTCTACCTCCTGAAAGCTTCTTTTTCTCCTTGGTCATTTTGCTCATCAGCTCCTTATCAATCCATGGAAGCCTCCTGGCTTTTTTTTTTTCTTCCTCTTCAGAACTCACAGCTTAGAGGAGGTGATCCTTGGATATCAGCCAGCATTCTAAGGCCTCTCTGCCCTCCAAGGCTCTGTCCTATTAGATTCTACCAAGGGCAAATCTCTATTACAGATTTTTCAGAGGACACTTGTCAAAGCTTGTCTTCAGCTAAGACAAAACAAATCTGCTCATGGCAAGTCCAGCTCAGCTGACCTGGCTTGTTCTAGCAGTCCCCAGGAGGATGGGAGAGCGGGTGCAGAGACCTCAGTCAGACAGTGAGTCCAGAGAGCAGACGCATCACTGGGCAAGGGCTAAGACTCAAACCAGTCAGTGTCCTTCCTACACAAGGGTGTTCCAAACAATAAAGCAAGGCTGCTTGTCTCAGGATTAAGAGGACACAAGTCATGATTTCTGTCTCCCTATCCACAGCCCCTCACGTTACAGACACTGGCAGGCTGGGAGCTGCTCTGCTTCACCCCTACCCTGAACTTTCTGTCAACCATCCTGCTCAAAAAACTCTTCATCATCGCAGCTAGTGAGAGTTTGGAGAGAACTTACTGACAGTAGATTGCTGGCAGAGGGCTAGAAGAAACTTCACTAAGAGCTGAAGATAAGTCTTCCTCAGAAAGATCAGAATTCAAAGCCCACGGAGACCAAACGCTTCCAAGAACACAACACAAAGAGAAGGGGACTGGAGTGCGAGGCAGGGCTGACAGCCGGGTGTGGCAGCACAGCCACGGAATTTAACAGTGCCACAGCACTGCAGAAACAGCGACAACACTTGCCAACATCACGGAAAAACTGAAATGGGCTGCTTTTGGAAANAGAGAAGAGGACTGGAGTGCGAGGCAGGGCTGACAGCCGGGTGTGGCAGCACAGCCATGGAATTTAACAGTGCCACAGCACTGCAGGAACAGCAACAACAAATGCCAACATCATGGAGAAACTAAAATGGGCTACTTTTGGAAAACTGCTCTTGATCTGCACAGAAAAGCAAACATTCCCTTCTGCTGTGGACTTTGTAAACAGCCAGAGAAAACACCAGAGAAAATACAAATACCCATCACATACCTTTCAGCAGCTTGCTAAAATCAAAGCTGATCTGTGCTACCAAGTGGGGCACAACCTTCTGATAAAGACAAATGACCTGAAGCGGTGCAGCTTTCAAAAGCAGCGTCTCAGCATCATCGGAACCTAAACAAAATGTTTCCATCATTAGTTTCTTCTTCCTTCAGAGCAAGGGTGCAGTGTCACACTTCCATTGCCCAGCAGGAGAATGAATTACCAACTGTATTTCCAGCAGACTTGCCCAGAAATGACCTGCTATCTTCCCAACCAGAAGAGTGAGGAAAACACCCACGGAATCTCCACTTTCCTTCCCCAGCGTTCCTGTATGAATACTTTCAAAACTAAATCCCCTTATTCAGTGCTGAGACTGAGAGCTGCTGTTTCTAATTTCACTCACTAGGGCTCACACCCATAAAACACAACCTGAACATCTGAATACTCCCTGTAAGAACCCCGCCAGTTCCACTGCTGTTTCGTGTAAGGCTGAACAACAGGAAAAAGCGAAGGAAAGGATATGGTCATGCTGCTGATTTCTGGGAACGCTGCTTTTAGCTGATGNTTCTGATTTCTGGGAACACTGGTTTTAGCTAATGTCAGGTAGGTTTGGCTGGGGAAGTGCACGAGACTGTACACTACAGTTTGTTGCAAATTTATCATTTCAGTTAAAGACTTTTTCCCTTTCCCCTTTCAAAATAAGACTTCCCAATGTAAGCTCCTGGCAAGAGGCAGACTACAAATACCTGTATGAGAGAAACACCAATAGCACTTAAGGCAACTGTTTGCTTCCTAGGAAAAGCCATTTCAGGTTTCAGTTGTAACATGAGGAGGCATAAAAGCTACTTGTTATCCAGTCATTAATGAAAGGAAGCAAAGTACATGGACCAAAACAATAAACACCTAACTTTTCCTGTTAACTTGGTCTCCTTCAGGGAGTTAGAAACAACTGGATAAATGCCTTGGAGAAACTTTCAATAAATCTGGGCATACTTTGAGANCCCAAAGGGAGGCACAGGACATTCACTGAAAAACCTTTTGCTCCAGGAAGTGTCTCAGTGGAATATGCCCTCTGAAGGGCAAATCTGGTTGCAGATTTCTCTCTAGCCTACAAGGAAAACTTCACAGGCTGTTGGCCAAGATGCATACAATCCTGAAACTTCCCATTCCCTGCAATGGGAGTGTGGAAACAAGCCCTTCAGGAGGGACACTGGGTTTGAGAGAGGAAAACTGAAGCCTTCACTCCAGCGCTCTTTCACTCTACCAACACTTACAGTTCCACTCCTGTTACATCAATACAAGCGTTTGTATAACCACAGTAACTAACTGCTAAAAAAAAAAAATGACCTCCTGGTAAAACAACTTGGACAAAGAAAGATCTCTCCAAACATTTTTTTTCTAGGCATATCAGTCTCCCTATGAGTCTTAGGTTGTGGCTGTGAAGCAGCTACCGGCATGGAAAGGTCAAGGCCAGGAGGGCTGAGATCAGCAAGAGGAACAGCAGAGCCCTGCCCCTGAGAAGGAGCAGAGCCATTCAACAGGGCATTCTGGGAGCCACTCAAGTGGAGAGCAGGGTGCCAGGGAAGGATCCAAAGGCCCTGGTGTCCCGGCTAAGGGAGCATCTGCTTCCGCTCCTTCCAGCACTGGGGAGGCCAAACCAGGGGTGCTGTGTTAAGGTCTGGACTCCCCAGAACATGAAGACGCTGCAAAGCCCAGCAAAGGCTCACAAAAATGGTGAAGGGACTAGAACATTTCCTGTGGGAAATGGCTGTGAGAGCTGGGACTGTCTGAAAGAAGGCTCAGGGGCATCTTTTCAATGCATATGAACACCTGAAGTGAGACTGCAAAGATGACAGGGCCAGGCTTCTCCCAGAAGCTTGCAGTGGGAGGAGCAGAGGCACAAAGTGGAACACAGAACACTCTTGAGTGTGTCAGAAAAAGTCAGGAAACACTTTTTGACTGTGAGGATGCCTAAAGGGGTCCTGGAGTCTCCATCTTTGGAGATGTTCAGAAGCTGTGTGAATATGCACCTGGGTAACCAGGTTTAGGCAGAGATAGCAGGCAAGGTGATTTACAGAGATGCCTTCCAACCTCAACCATTCTGTTATCCTGGGACAGCAAAGTCAAACTGTTTAACCTTCTAGTAGCAGTGGCAGCCTGTATGTCAAACTGTGTTTTCAGGCAATTCTAATGGCCCAAAGAACTGAACAAAGAAAAATTGAGTAATAAGGACACGAGTGAGATCTGGATTCTGCTGAAGGGAAGGGTGGGACTGAGGGTTTCACATCACCCACTCCCACAAAGATCAGAAGCTGTAACTCCACCTGCTTTACCTACCATGCTGCTCAGCAACTTCTGTCTCAGTCATTGCCTTCACAGGGGAGACATCACCTTCCTTTTTCTCTGCTGGGCTGTCGCTGTGCTCTCTCTCTTGCTTCAGAAGGGACTGCCAGACAGCCACTAAAGTATTCATGTCTGGTAAAACCTGAAAGCAAAAAGGGAAAATTGCAACAGCTCTCCTTTGTAAGACAAAGCTCCTGGGACAAATACATCCCCAACACCCAACTGGAAGATTTGCTGCTCTTCACAAGGGTTGGAATTGACCTTTTGTGCTAGCAGGGAATGACCTGAAATCGAGCACTAGACTTCCACTTCTGCAGAATGTAATTACTGGAAAGAACATTCTACTGAAAAGGTTTCCTGTGAAAATTTTGTTTACTTCTTCTTCCTCGTGGTGTATTTTCCACTCCAGTGCTCTCTTGTTTAGTAACTTCTGAGTAACCTCCGCTGGCTACATTGACTCGAACCAGGAAGAGAACTCGCTTCCTGCCCTTGGAAGTCCTTGGCAGCCCAACAGCCATTAATGTCACAAATCGTCTCACCAGAGAATTTCATTTGCATTGCCATCAGACAGAGCTGTCAGGCTCCTACCTCACCATTTCATGCACAGGATCCCATCTCTTGGCTTCTAGGCTGCAACAACTCAAGGAGAAAGTACAGAGGAGAGCAGTTGTCTGCTGCCTGCAAAACAACTCCTGTCAGCCCCTAGTTGTCTCTTCCCTTTCTACCTTGCTGACAGCTTCCCTGAAGAGCTGCACAAACTCCTGCATTGTTGGCAGTGTGTAGATTTGTGACCTTTGCCAGGTTTCTTCAGACAAACAGTGCTCAATGTTCCTCAGGGCTCTTCTTAGAACCATGGATACCAGGGACAGGATGCTGTGCTTCACCACTGCGCTGGGCAGCTGAAGGATAAAGTGAATTAATGACATTTCAGTGATTCCTGTCATGCTTTGCACAGAATCTGCACTTTGAATGTTTTAAAATTGGTCAATGAATTAATTATTCTCTAGATCTTGGCTAAAGAATCCTCAGCTTTTCAGATTCCAGCCTAAACCACTAGCGGATAGTGGCAGAACTGGTGCTTCTGAAAGGCACCTGGAATCAATAGCAGTGGAATCATACCTGGAATCAATACCAGTGGTTTTAATTCATCTTCCAGTGCTCCCCCAAGCCAGATTTATGGTGGGGCAAACAACACAAAACACAGGTAATTAACCCACTTAAGAAATTTCTGGAATGATCGCATCCTAAAACTGGGACAGAAAAGTCACTGAAATACTAAAGAGAGCCCTTACATTTAAGCCCTGGGTGAACATGGTTTTATTGCACACTGCAGGGACTGTTGTTACCATCACCATCGAAAGCAATCCGGGAAGAGGAATAAAGTCTGAAGTCTTAAAAGATCTGGAGATCTCTGCTAGAGCCTCAGAGATCTGAAAGAAAAGAAAGAAAAGAAAGAAAATTTAAGCCCCATTGATAACAGTCCCAGAGATGACAGCTTCTTCTGGGGAGCATTATACAGAAGGATTTTGACTTGTCAGAAGTAATAGCAAGATGCAATGTCAATTTTTATGCAAAAATGCTACAGAGCATCCTCCAGAGTCCTACTCCACTCAATGGAGCCTCTGTATGCAACCAGCATCCCTGCTGAAGGCCATCCCTTTTCAAGAGATTCCAGATCCTAGTTGCTCATTTTAAGCTAACCAAAGGAAAAAAGGTTCTTCTCGCTGAGCCTTGATGTTGCTGCATCTCAAAAGATATGTCACTGATGTGACCTTTTCTCCTGTTTCTAACACCAGAATTCCTTCTTTCTCAGTTTACTTTAAATGTTTACGGAGCCGCCTGCTCTGAGCATGGTTTTTTACCATCGTCCGTACTCTTACCTTCTTGAGTAAATTCACGTTGTCCATCCAAGCAGACGTTGCTCTAGGAACAAACAAATAGTGGGTCTCCTTGAAGTATCTATTCAATAAATCTGGGCATACTTGGAGAATATTCACCATGAGATCAGCAACCATTTCATCTTCTGTTGCAGTTTTTAAACCAAGCAGGAAGTGCAGAAGTACCACGTTTCCTCCCCTGTTGAAGACAAAAAATAATTGTTTTGACTAAGAAACTCTTATTTTGATATTTTATATGGGATGTGAACTCTGCAGCTTCTCTACCTGTTAATTGAAGGCAAGATCTCTCACCCTCCTGGCATAGTTTCTGAATTTACACTCAGAGAAGTGAGAAATTAATTTACCTCAATGCTTTCTGCACAACAAACAGTGAATAAACACCACACTTTTCAGGGCAAAGGTGGGAACTGGTGAGGTCTCTTTTGCTTCTAGCAAAAAATCCACTCCCAGCTGCCCAGTGACTCACTTGCCACAAGTTCCAAGACTTGCATCATAGAATGTAATGCCATGTTTCAGAGAGCAGGAGAGCTCCATCAAGAAACCATGCAAAAGTTCTCATACCATTGCGTTTCCCACCTCCTCAGAACCTCAAGCCACCTATAAAACCCAAAAAGGAGTAAAAAAAGGCATATGAGATTTGGCCTCACAGATAGGGTCTCTCGAGCACGTCGCGGCTTCTGGAGCCGGGGGTGCCCGGCGACTCNGAGAGCTCCATCAAGAAACCATGCAAAAGTTCTCATACCATTGCGTTTCCCACCTCCTCAGAACCTCAAGCCACCTATAAAACCCAAAAAGGAGTAAAAAAAGGCATATGAGATTTGGCCTCACAGATAGGGTC
>WEIU01003286.1:2672-23996 GCA_013389925.1 Aegithalos caudatus
AACTTCCAGTTGATATTCCAGTCCTCCTCTAGAATATACTATTAATCAGAAACCATGAGTGTGGTGTGATCAGTAGGTAACAAAGGTCACAGAACAAAGGTCACTTACATACTTATGTAGATGGTAAAAATAGAGAAATGTCCTGACCTCAAAAACAAAACTCCATATATGCTATCTCACTATTTCTTAAAGCTATTACTCCAAAACCAGACAACTTTTCTGAAGCATGCTGTGCAGCTAATAAAACAATTTTATAGAACTTTCTCACTTTATGGTTTTGATCCCAACCTTTGCTGATGAAAGTTTGTTTTTTGTTGTTTTTTTTTTCCCTAGACTACAAACACACACACACAAAAAAAAAAAAAAATCCCCAAAAAACATAACAGGAAAAAACCCTTCTGCTAGTAGAATCTCCATCCATAAACCAGAACACACACATGGTTTAAGACTGTGCTGGATTTTCATTTAAGCTTATCTGTTCAGGAGAGAAACATGTCATTCATTATCTCTTGTGAGAAAAAGCCTAAAGGTGTAATACACTTTCACATAATATGCTAAAGCTCTTGGAATCATCAGGAATTAAGTTTTTAATACTAGATAACTTTCATTTTTTTTTTTGTATTTTACAGAACAAAAACAAACAAACAAAAAAAAAAGGTGTGACCTTGAAATTCCAAAATCATCTATAAATTCTATGTAAAATGTACACTAAATCTTGGAAAATTGCCTTCTATGTTCATGTACTATGATATTCTAAAGGTGTTTATGTACAAAATTTTACCAATATAACCTGCAGTCTGTATAAAATATTTTTCTTCCTCAGCCATTTATCTTTGGAGATACCTAGTTTTCTCACACATGAAAGATAAGAACTTTCTGGAGGGAACCTGACAAAGATGCACAAAGATGAGAGATTGGAGCATTTGTCATATGATGAAGGGCTAAGAGAGCTGTCACACTTTAGCCTGGAAAAGAGGAGGAGCCTTATCAGTGTATACAAACATCTGCTTTTGAGGGAATCAGGATGAGACAGCCTCTTCTTGCTGGTGTGCAGTAGCAGGAGAAGAGTGAATGGGCACAAACTGAAATACTGGAAATTACATCTAAACATTAGGCAAAACTTATGCTTCAAGAGTGGTGAGAGACAGGCATGAGCTTCCCAGAGAAGTTGCAGGGATACTGGGAAATATTCAAAACCCAACTGAACACAGAATTGTGGGATTTGCTCAAGTTGCCCCTACCTGAGCAGGGAAGCTGGTCTAGATGATCTCAAGAGGTCCTTTCCAACCTCAACCATTCTGTAATTCTACTGTTTTTTTCACTTCTTCCTCCAGTACTTTTCCTTTCACCTTCCAATACCTGAAATTATCCCAATCTTTGATTTTCTTCAGGCTGCAGCTAAATCACACAGAAAAAAGAATGGCACTATGCTACAGGGAATCTTCTGATTCATAAACACTTTTTAAGAAACACTTTGAATTTGACTGTTTTTTTCAAGTTACTTTTCATAATAAATTGAACCATGTCTTATAATTAGGCTCAGAAATGAGGCAGCCTAGAATGAAAATTTGAAAGGACTTGATGCCAGGTGTTGCTGCTCTATAAAGCAACACAAGTAACCTTTCTTTCCTCCTCACCCTCTCTGGACCTTCCTGAACCTGATAAATTATAGTCCTCAAAGTCAGTATCACTGTTGATCTGAGAACCTATCACCTCTCAGAAAAATGAATTTTCTATCAGCCCAAATGTACAAAGTCTGCAATCTCAGTTCTTGTTCACATGCTGGAGGCATGGCAAGAGCTATCACCACTTAACAGGAGAAATGCATCTTCCATTGACCTGTGAAGGAAACATTGTTTTAAAGTGAACAATTCTATTACTTTCTCTTCACATACTGCTTAAAGATGCTGCAGCATAGCAAATGTATTTTGCCATCACATACAGCAATAACAGTTTGCATTCATCCTGTGCCACTTCTGTAAAACTTGAAGATACTGGTACCTAGAAAATCCACAGAGATGAACCTATGAAAATTAAACAAACACTTAATTTTCAGGAACATCAGTTGGAATAACTTTTAAATCTGTTCTGATTGATAAATTTAAATTAAATATTCTAAATTTTCCAGATTTTTTTTTAATGGTCATTTTAGAATGATTTCATAATGTCTGGTACTTAGAAGTGCAAAGAGGTGCTAGGCAGCAAGATCTACACCTAAATAAGAGCATGCATTTTAAATTAGTATTAGGTAAAATATGTGCATTTTTATTCTTGGTGATAATCAAAAGTCAGTTTAGTTTGGTCAGCTGTTTGGCAGACCATTCATTTCATCCCCCTCCACATTAATTCCTCTACCCATCTAAATCAAGACACCCAGAAGATTTCTTAATCAACAGGTTGAGATGCTCATAGAGGTTTTCCTGAGCAAGCAGCAGAATTGCCAATTAGTGGTGACAGGTATTTTGAAAACATACACTGAGTAGCATTTGCTCTGACTGCATCTTTCTTACTGCTATCTTAGGAAAAGAATTCTCATTCTGCTGCTATAGTACACTATTTTTCAGTGCAAATTTTCATGAAATATATGCAAAGCCTAAATACAGAACTTTTCTTCAGAAAAGCACAGCGTAATTATATTTATGAAGTAAAGGATAATTTAAATTTATTTTATTTCCTAATCCCAGCTACAGTGATAATATTATCCTTGAATCTTTGGATCCAAGCAACTATATTGTTAGGGCTCTCAGCTTGTAGTGTAGAAATGCAGTTTGTGTTTCATTCAATGGGATTGAGCATATTTATATGTTGTTATATGTTTATAATCTGCAGCAGCAACTTCAGTTTAGTTACTATAACAACTGCTCTCTTGATCTATTAAAAATTAAGAATTTAAATATGCAACTATTTAAATTTTTAGAAGACGAATTAAAAATCCTAGAATGAATTATAAAATCATGGAATCATAGAATCAAGAACTTTACACATCATCTAATCCCCACCTCGCTGCCATGGGCAGAAACACTTTGCACTGGACCTCAGCAACCTGGGGTTGCTCAAAGCCCCATCCAACCTTGCCTTGAACACTTCCATGGATGGGTTGTCCACAGTTTCTCAGGACAATCTATTCCAGTGCCTCACATCCTCACAATAAAGGAATTGTTGCTTATATCAAATCTAAATCTGCCCTCTGAGTATAAATAGGTGTCCCTTATCATGTCTCTACAGGCCTCCGCAAAATGTCACTCCATCTTTCTTTTAAGCCCCATTTTTTACGTAAGGGGTCACATAAACTCTCCCCAGAACCTTCCATGGAGTATCTCATCATGTCTTTGTAGGAGAGTTGTTCCAACATCCTTTTTCATGACCCTCCTCTGGACCAGCTCTGATAGGTCCATGTCTTTCTTGTACTGAGAAATGGACTGCAGAACTAAATGCAGTACTGCAGGTGAAGTGTCATAAGGGTAGAATAGAAGTGGAAGAACCACCTCCCCAAAGTGCTTGATGCCTTATTTTATGCAGCTCAGGTCGCAACTGGCTTTCTAGGCTGCCAGTATATGTTGCTGGCTCATGTTCAGTTTTTCATCCCCAAGTCCCCTGAAGGGCTGCTCTCAACCCCTTCCTTCCACAAACTGTTCATACTGATGACTGCCCTGACCATGTTGCTGAACTGCATGAGGTTCCCAAGCACACACTCCTCAAGACTATTGGAGTCCCTCTGGATAGCCTCCCACCCCTCCACCATATCAGCTGTATTCAACTTGGTGTAATCTGCAAACTTGCTGTATTTGCACTCAGTCACACTGTTTATGTCATTAAGAAGTGAAGTTTTGACCTGTATAATGCAAGTCTGGTAAACTGGAAGAAACTTCTCAGAAAAGAGATCACTTAGGGCAGCCAAGTAGAGCAGCACCTTTTTTGGCATAGCTGCAAGGTTCATGCTAGCCCATTTTGTCAATAAGAGAGAAGGGTTAAACGTTATACTCAACAAATGCTTTTTGTTTGTGACAAAAAACCCTAAAGAAGAAAAGTAAAGAAAATAAATACATCTGAAAATTACATTGCAAATGAATTCTTTTCTCCTCCCTAATATAGCTATAAAGATAAATTTTAGTAGGAAAAGACAATTAGACTCATCAAATTTATTCCTTTAACTATAACCAAATAGAATTTTAAATTTTTCTCTTGAATAAAAATAAAGATTATATTGTTAATAAGATTTTCTTTAAGAATTTAAGAATTTAAACTAATGACTAGTGAAGAGTTGCCTGAAGCATTTCAAAATTACTTGAAATAGTAGTAAAATATGCTTATTTCAACTTTGCGTTGTCAGACTTGGAGAGGCTTTGGTGTAGCACATGACCTAAAACAGAAACAGTTTGAGAAGCATTAAATTATTTTTGTGTTTTTCTCTTGTTAAATTCAATGCTTTTCAACAGGACAACTAATTTGTGTTGCTCTATTATCTTCTACAGAAGATTTTAAAATCTCCTCATCCAATGTAAATATAGATTCTGCAAGAACTTTAATGCAAATTTTCTCTATATATATGACCTGCTTTCCCTGGGATGAAACCAAAAACTTTCCTGTTACTTCTGTGCCTTTTCAAAACCTTCTAGGGTTATATTCCTCCATCAAGTGAGATTTTTGCTGGACAGCATAATTCCCTGTCAAATTCAGGTATAAAAACTTGTTCTCCACATCCATTCAAAAAGACTCATTTTGTATAGCAAAAATAGTATTACATCACATTTTTGCTAGCTCCCTAAAATCTCCAATGAATATTAAGTAGACTGTAATGAATATTAAAATAAATTTTAAAGATTTTTTTTATTCACTGAAATGAACAAAAGCAGCTCCCTCCAGTGGCATGGGAGTACATTAGAAGATATAATTCTATACCTTTAGCAATTCATTAGAGGTTTCTAAAAAGTTGTAACACTTAATCTGTCATGCTTATTCAGACTAAAATACACTGAACTATTTTATTATGTATCTCTAAGTTACAGCAAATGGGGCCATGTAAGAATTTCACAAGTCATCATTTTATGAAAAACATTAAGAACTAGATGACCTACAGATACATGGCCAGTACAAGGCTTAGAATTAACTGAGGTCCTCAGATTCAGAAGTGTTTCCTGAAAATCCATTGCCAAGTGGTGTGTAAACCTAGAAACCCTTGGATGCTTGATCTTTAGTGTATACTTCCTGTGGGTTGTGATGTCCAGATTGGTGCAAAATCAAAGACAGAACTTTCCTGAAGATAGAAGTGGGGAAGTTCTCATGCTCTCACATGTTAATGAGGTGTTAAACAGAGCAGTGAAATTGAATGATATAGAATTGACTGTTTAAACTAAGATGGGGAGTCATGACCAAGAAACAGCCAAAAATTACATGGAAGTGTCCACCTAAAAATTTGCCTGTAATCCAAATGGTTCATACTTGCCTTTGGAAAGGCCCAGGAATAAAGAAAAGCAGTGGTGCAGAGAGGATCCCAGCAGAGAAGATCAAAAGCTGCAGTGAGGGTGCCAGAATTGCCAGACGCCCCTAGGACACAGAGAGTGCAGCTCCATGAGGAGTCTGCTGAATCAAATCACCACCAGCACTACAAGAGAAAAGTGTCCCTGGAGAGGAGATGTAAGTACTTGTGTGTAGATATGTTTAGGCATAAAATCATGTATATCATGGTCCAAAGAATGGTTGTATTTTGTAGTGTAAGCAACCTTCACAGTTTTTTTTTTTTAATTCTAATATACATCTGCAGGCTGGAGGGATATTCAGAGAGAAACCATTTTTGCTTTTATTTGCCTAATATTATACAGAAGTGTATAAATTCATGGGGGAAAAAAAAAAAAAAAAAAAAAGTAAATTTTTTTCCCTTCTGAGTATCTCAACAAAGTTTTGCTCCAGTCCTTATTAGTGAGTTTTGAATTTTTTATAAAGTACAAACTGAGAAAGAGTCCCATGAAAAACTGGTGTTCAAAACAAAAGCTGAATGTTAAAATCCTTCAGAACAGAGATACCCATGTCATTTAATTTATCTCAATAGTCTGGCAGCAGCACTTTTATTTTACTGTAGCTATCTGAAACCATTTTTTATAACTAGAGCAGCTGGAAAATTTTCAGTGATCTATAATTACATTTCCCAGTGGCTAGCTGTAGGCAGCTTTCTCTGTAGTCTAGTGTTGGGTTCAGATCCTTTTCTGAAATAAAGAATGACTCACAGGTAAGTTTAAGACATGGGGAAAGCTACTGTACTCCCAGCTAATCTTTAAACCTCCCTTCCTTCTCCATGAACCTGCTGTCATTACAGCAGCAATTTATAAAAATAAAAATATCCACACTTGCTGGTAAACTGGGCCTGTAGCTAAATTACTACTATTCCCCATCTCTGCTAAAAAACATTCAAGTTTAGCAATTTATGTTCAAACCTTCCTATAGATATAACTATTAATATACAAGTATCTACCCAAAACTCTTGCATCAACACAGGGACAAAATAATTAAAAAGTAAACTGTCAGAGGCCATAATGGGTTCAAACTGCTTAGACAATACTGCCACCAATAAATGAGTGTGCATGAAGAAATTTTGCTAATTGAATTTATTTTAGCTAGTATGCACAGAAAAAAAAAATTAACTTAATTAGAAAAAATGTTTGAAGTTAGGTTACATTTCTATGTCCACTACCCTCACAGGCAAAGCAATCTTGACCATGAGATTTTTAACTTCATTTGAATTATTGATGATTAACACAATTTTTGATTATTGGTTCAGGTAGTAAGGAACAAAACTCACACAATTACACAGACACAGGTAATAGCTTTGCTCCTGGCCTCATGGGCTCAACTTCAGTTCAACACCTCTCCTTGTCCTTTTTTAGGCACCATTCCCACAGTTTTCAGCAGCTGGCTCCACCATAGCCTGCAATACCTCAGGAGTCTCCATGCTGTGCACTCCTTTGGGGCTCTTGCAGTCTTCAGACCTTCTCTAGCACGGATCATCCCCTTTCAAGAGCCTTTTTTCTAGCAGTATTCCCAGCTATATATTTTTCCCTATGTCTCCTGTATTTTCTTCTCTGGTTTCTGCATAATGTGGTCTTCACATCTCCTTGTGTATCTCCATTTTTGTCTCCTGTGCCTCCTCCTCATCCTCCTGCCTCAACTTTCTTTTAATTTTTCCTACTCCCCACAGATTCTGTTATTTCTCAAAGATGTTTGAGCAGTGTTGCCATGTGCTCCTCATCCTGAAATTCTGGTGTGCTGTGGATTGTTTCTATCTGTTGCCAAGTCAGCTGGATCTGGCTTGGCTGTCACAGGGTAGTTCCTGACCTCTTCCCACACATGGCATTCTGCAGTTTTCAATACCCAAACCCTGTCATTAAATGCCTGTTTGGGATGAAAAGGCCATCGTGTTTATAAATAACTGTAGAGAAGTAATAATCTGCCCTGAAATTTTCAGGAAATTAAATATTCCCTGATTACAGGTGCAGGTCTTCCCTGGAACATAAGTTTTGACATCATTGGAAAGGTTGTTTATTAATTAACCTTAGTTGAATCATTTTCTCTTTCTAGATTTTTCTATTAACATCTGAGGAAGGTAACATAAGAAAGAAGAAACCAAATTTTTTTTACCACGTCTTTGTATCTTTCAGCAGCCTTCTGAATAAATCTCAAGAAAAATCTTCACACAGGTATATTTATCCCCAGGATTTAAACAGTTCATATTATGCATAATTTTTATCAAACATGAAAGACTTTCAAATTAATTAGACAGCTGATTAGTTGGTAAGCCTGTTTGTCATTGCTATCACCCCCAACATTTTTCACTGCATAACTGATAAGTTAAATACCTGATTACACTGTAAGTTAATTGGTTTTTAATAGAGCATCTGCAGAAAAAAGTTGTAAGCTCTGAGGTACACGCCAATCAAAATGTAATACAGTTTTTAACTGGAGAAGATTAACACATGCCACTTCACAAGGTTTGAACCTGCCTTCTTCCTCCTTGGGAGTTGCTTGAAGAGATAAAATTCTTGGCCAAGAGTACACAGTGTGAATAAGATGCTTTACTTCTTTCTTCCAGAACAGTTTCTTTAACTTTAGTAAAATTTTACATGAGGATAAGGCAGTTAAAACTACTCTACAGCAATTTATTAGATAAAGATTCCCTACTTTTGTAAATATCTAGAAAAATACCTCAGTTCAACAAGAAAAGGTGGAGATGGAAAATTAATGATTATAACTTGAAAGAGAATCTAAAAACTATGCCCAAAAAAATGAAGAAAAAAAAACAAGAGTAAGGGTGCTTTTTTGTGGTGTTTTTTTGTTTTTTTGTTTTTGTTTTTTTTTCAGGGAGGAATAAAACAGAGTGACTAGTAACCTTATTCTTTAAGAATAATGAGAAGCAGTTATGAACAGTGATTTTTCAATAAATTTTCAAGACTATTACACACCTTGGGAACTGATAGAAAGAATTCTAGGCAATTAAAATACTCAACCTCAAAATTTACAATTCTTATAAGGTCATAAATTTTTGACATAATTCATGTGAAAATTCTTGTCAGTAAATATAGGTTTTAAAAAACATGGTTTCTTATGCTGGACTGCACTCCATTAAAACATGGAAAATAGGGTTAAAGGATTTCATATTGAGATAATCTGAGCATCAATTACCTTGTAGGAGCACTTGTGTCCCTCATTCCATTTCTGGATCCACACTCATACACACACTCTCTAAATCTACTGCCTGCTGTATCCATACCTCTAGCCAAAGTAAAAAAGTTTCAAAATTCTGCATGCTTATATATAAATTCTGTTTTGCTCCTGTATTACCACTTTTAAACTCTTTTCTAAGGTTTTGTCTGGGTCACTGCTTTGCTCTTTTCACTTCTTCTTTTACATTCCAGAGCCTTGTTTTTTCAGGTTCTTTAACTACTGCTGTTCTTAGATTTTAAAAATATCTTCTTACTTCAATCAGCCTTCAGAAAACCGAAATGTTAACTGTGTACATTACTGCATCAGTGCTGCACTTCTACCTAATGCCAGCCCACGATATTCAGAGTTGGTACTTTTGATCTTATCTTGTCAAAATTCTTGGCAGAAAGAAATCTATATTCCTGAAATCTTTCATGTGACCTCAAATATCCCCAATTAGTCAAAATTAAATAAGTCTTTAACTATTTTATATGCTTATGCTTCATTTTCAAATAGATACTATTCTTAGGTGTCCAAATCATCCATTTTTCTGCACATAAGAGCAAAAAATATATAGGCTTAAGACTCCCCAGATTTTCACTGAGGTATTTTTCCATAGCATGTTGGATTGCTCTGGTAAGAAAACTTCCTCACCATAACAGAATAGATGTAATAGCATTGAGATGCATGTTCAAATTCATTCCAGTGATATCATAATAGTCAAAAGAGTAGAAATCTATTATTGCAATTCTAATTAGTTTTGTTGAATCTCCTGAGCTCAGCTAACGCTAGTGATGTTCTTGTCAGATCTCAGTTGTCTTAATTGCAGTAGTGAGATTGTGATGTTCTGAAAAGTCTGATAGTTTTATGACTGTATTTCATTGTGCATATAAAAGCCTTACATTGTAATAAATGCCTTTTCATAAAAAAAGAAAATGCATCAGCCTGTTTCTTACAAACCCTTCCTTCTCTAACTACTGGCTGACAGTAATCACACAGAACAGTTGCCCTTTTTAGGTAACTGTGGCCTCTGAGAAGCGAACACAAGATAGAAAGGGTCTGAAAACATGGGTGATAAGAGAGCCCCAAGGCTGTAAAAATCAACAACAACAACAACAACAAAGTCAGTATTGCTTTTTGTTGAATGTAATCTTCAGAGCTGAAATGATCAGTTTTTTGGCAACAGAAAAAGAGTAAAACCCCTGTATCAGGCATGCATAAACATCCTTATAGAGTGAAAATACAAAATACATAATTAGGAGCACAAGAAAAATTACGCTCATCCCCAGAAGTCCTTTTACTTCTTGTTGAAATATTTTTCTTTTTTGCTTTCTTGTGCTAGTTACGTATGGCAGAAATGCTGCCATTAAGCCAATCAGCAGAACAGAAAGTGTACAATAGAACCAGTCCTTACCCTTTGAGATCCCCATCAGGTTAGAGGAATTGGAGCCTACTACTGAGAAGATACAAAAGATCATGTGTACATATTTGTACATGTGTATTTCCTGCTCTATCACAGCCCCATAAAGTGTCCGAGTAAATTCAGATGCAATATAGCTATTTGTTGTAAGGGTCAGTTTACACATAAAAAGGCATTTTCTCTGATGAATGCCCCTAAAAATTCACCAGCAGCATTAGATTTGGCATATAATTATTCATTTCAGTACGTCTTTACTGAAAGAACACATTATCTGTTTTCAGATATATGCGGCTAATATCTTAAAGGAGACTGTAAATAGGAAGTCAAAACCAGGCTGTACTAATCAGATTGTAGCCAATTTATAGAATCATAGACTCATAGAATAATATAGTCACAGACTCTTAGAATCCTTGAGTCACAGAATGTTGTGAATTGGAAGGGACCTTAAAGATCATCCATTTTCAAACACCCTGCCAATGGATCACCTTGCACTAGACTAGGTTGCTTGGGGTCCCATCGAGTCTGGCATTGAACACCTCCAATTATGTGGAGTCTACAACTTCTCTGGGTTACCTGTTCCAGTGCTTCATCACCCTCACAGTATTCTCCCTAACATTTAATCTAGATCTACCCTGCTTCAGCTCAAGGTCATTCCCCCTTGCCATCTCAAGGTCACATCACTCGCTCCACCCTTCTTGTAATCCCCATTTGCCTACTGGAAGGTCCTCTAAGGTCTACCTGGAGCCTTCTCCAGACTAAACAGCCCCAGCTGCCTCAGCCTGTCTTCATAGGAGAGGTTCTCCAGACCTCTGATCAACTTTGTGGCTCTTCTTTGGATTTATTCCAACTGTTCCCTGTCCTTCTTGTGCTGGAGTCCCCAGAGCTGGACACAGCACTGTAGGTGGGGTCTCACCAGAGCAGAGAAGCAGAGGGACAGAATCCCCTTCCTGACCCTGCTGGCCACTCTGCTTTGGATGCAGCCCAGGACATGGTTGGATTTCTGGGCTCTGAGTGCCTGTTAACAAGTCACATTGAATTTTTCATCTGCAAAACACAAGTTTTCCCCCTGGGCTACTCTCGATATATTCTCCTCCAATCTCTAAAAGTAGTTGATAGGAATTTAATACCCAAAAGTTTAATAACTATAAATACCTGATAAGATGTTTTTTCAACAACATCAGAATTTCATGCTTCCTGGAATTTACTCATTTTTCAGGTTAAAGGAAATACTTTAATGACTGTAAGAGCAAGTATCTATTCCTGTTAAAATTGCTGAAAAGTACATATCCTTTTCTTCTGCATTATATCTAGGGGATAATAGTCTGGCTGATTTTTTTGTTTAGCTTCTGAATGGTTCAGAAACTCTACTGTTACACTTGTGGAACCATGGACATATCAGAAACACAGCCAAGGAAGCCTACAGAATCAAAGAGACAGGCAGCTACAGTTAGGGCTGTGAGGGCAGGGAGAGTTTCTGAATAAGAGTGGAACAGAAGCATAATGGTGTTTTCTGATTCTGTTTGCACTCATAGATATGACTTCCATCTCCAGTCCTATGCTAGGCAGCCCAATTCTTCTTATGGTTTTAGTCACAATGACCCAGTCCTGCAGAGTATACACAAGTACTTCACTGTATACCTCACTATGATATCCATGTGATGCTGTAATAACATAATTTTGTGGGTTTAAATTTGTTTGTCTAAAAAGCTTCTTTATGGTGAAAGAGATGAAACATTGCAAATGTCTCAGAGAAGGCTGTGAAGTCTCCATTTTTGGTGATATTCAAAACCCAATTGGATTGGGTAACCTGATAGCTAACCCTACTTCAGTAAGAATATTGTTCTATATAATCTCCAAGAATCCCTGCCAACCTTACCTGTTCTGTGACTTTGTGTGTGATTAGCAGAGCCTGATTTAATATGAATTCAGATACACTGGTCCAAACAGAATAGGCATTGTACTTACTGCAACTAGAAGAATCTTCCAAATGTCAATGAAACCTTGGCTCTCGGCTGCTAGTGGGCTTGAGGGATTTTTTCACATTTGAAAAACTACAATCTGATTTGTACAGTGTTATCACCTTCACCACATAAGCCTCGTTAAAGAATTGTCATTAAATTACAGCACAGTGTCCTCATAAAGACCTCAGCTTGCAATTAGAAGAGATATCTACTGTTGAATCAGTAATTCTTAAAGAAGCTTATTCATTGATTTCAGTCCAGTGAATAAGAATGAAACAATGCATCCAACAAATGTGTTTGGATATCATTCTAAAAAGACAGAGGCAGTAAGCTGACAACTTCAGAAAGAACAGAGTAAACCTTTGAGAACCTCCTGGCATAAACCCAAATATAGCTAATCACAACAGCTGTGCAAATAAACTCAGAAGTCCTATTTTCCTTGACATCACAGAGTAATCAAGAAATGTCGCAAAATGAGCAATCAGAACTGAGACATTCTCATTGCTATCAAACCAGCATTTCAGAATCACTGTCAGCTCCCTTGTGCCAAGAAGGCAAGAAAGGAAAATGATATAAGGGGAGTTTCATGCTTTGTCACAGCAAGCTGGGTTTTAGACAATAAAGCAATAAATACCTACAATATTAAGGTATAAAGTTTTAGAATGTTTTGGAGGGGGATTTTTTTTTTTTCGTACACTGTTTAACCCTTCAAAATTATGAGCACCAGCCACCTTCACCACAGGGGACATTTCTCTGTACCTTTTGAGCCACGATGTTTATTTCTCCCTTAAGATTAAAACTACTCTCCCACTCCCAAATTTTTGGAAAGAGGTATTAATATTTTATTATTTCTTTTTTCTGCACACTGAAATTTAATCTTCTAACCTCAACAAGAGGACTATTGAAGAAGGAGGTGCAAGTGCCTGATGGCTATTCAGAAGGCTTCAAGCCTTCCTACCAGTAGGTGGAGCAAAAATGTCATTAATGTAGAGACAAACTTTGAACTAGGACTCTGGTCACTCACAGCAGGTGCTCCTTTTCTGTTCTGTCTTTTAATATTCCATCCAAGGAAGACGGCCTAATGTCTCAAATTATTTTAGATCACTTTAAGAGAGAAGAGGAGATTTTGTCTGATACAACATCCAGAGGCATTCAGAAGCACAGCAAAGTAAAAATTGCTCTGCTGGTTCTTGCCCTCCTGTTTGCTTGTCTTGTTTGAGTATGTGGGCAGACGGACTGGGGACGTGGTTCAGTTCAGCACAGCTGTGATGTATATTCATGGACTTCTGTTTAGCTGGCAGTTTCTTTGCTTGTAGCCCTTGGGTCACTCTATCAGATAATCTTTTTGTCCTTTAGCTCTTCCATGTGCATTGCTCTATTTCCCAGAACACAGCTGATTCATGCCACATCCAAGATAACAGCCACTCACTGAAAATAAACTCCTTTTCCTTTGTTGGTTTTATTTAGTCAGGCAAGTATGCGCTTATTCTAACAACAAAAAACATGCTACAAAATCATATATCCATCAAATACACAGGCTCAAACAGAAGCTAAAGGGTGTGCTGAAGGGTTGATAGATTTTTCACTCAGGTAGTACTCACGAAGCTATTAGACAGAGTACCTTATACACTAAAAGACTTTGAAAACACCTTTCAACTCTTTTAAGCTTCTACAAGCTATGGATTAATGGAAATCGACATGAGACTTTCCACACAGAGAAGAATACCTACAAGAATTAATGTTTAAACAGAAAACCTCGCAAGGAAAAGCCTTGTCATCTCCTGACAGAATGGTGCCTGCTGTTTCCATCATTCACAACAAAGCAGTGCTTTACATTAAACTACAGCTGAGCACCAGGATGCAAATATTCAAGATGGCTTTTGAAAGGACCATCAGAGTCTTGAACAAAATTGTATTTAGAATTTTGTTATCAATCATTAGGAACTTCTTGTCTCTAAAATCAAGTACCTCTAAACTCANGGGAAAATTCACTGAATTTAATACTTTAATTATTTCACCAGACAATATAAATTTCATCTTTCATTTTGATTAGAGAATTTTAAGTGAAAGGAATGATACTGAGAGAAAGTCTTTCATAATTTTCACTAAATAGTGAAAACTTAAATACAATGTTACTCACTAGAAGAGCAATAAACCTGATAAAGGGTCTGGAGCACAAGTCTTATGAGGAGCAGATGAGGGAGCTGGAGTTGCTTAGCCTGGAGAAAGGAAGACTCAGGGGTGACCTTATCACTCTCTACAACTGCCTGAAAGGAGTCATTTCTTTCCCTCTCACCATGCCTTACTTTTGTTAAATTATACACATAGAAAGTGCCCCAAATCTGTGTTTTACTGGTACAACAACAGCAACAAAAAAGCCCAATTGTAGAGCTTTGTAAGCTCTCTCCTGTCAAGCCATGCATTTAAGATTCAAAATTCATATCCACAAATTTCAAAACTTGGTTCTGTAAAGTATTGTAATAGTTTCTAGAGCTATAAAAGAGGATAATAAAAGGGCCTTGGGGCAGACAGAGATGAAATAAATTGTTAGTGTCAGCATTTTGACTTGCAGTGGAGGGGAATGATGCTTCCATAATTTAAATCGCAATTTCATTCTTTATCTTATTTTCCTGTTTTTGTGCCTTGGAAATACATATATCTCACCAGTCTATCTCCCACTCCCAAAACTGGCCACTGGTCATAATGCGACATCACTCACCTACATTTGACAGAGCAGTGACATTCAGCTTTCCCTGCTCCCAAGCAAGTACAAAAACTAAGGGATCATCAAAATACATCCTATACTCAAACTACTTAAAGCAACATCACAAGAAGTCAACAAAGGACAAAGGAAAATTTAAATATCGATTAAGAGTTAGAAATGCCTACTTCTTGCAAACAGCTCTCAATATTTCTTTGACACTTGACTTGCTGTAAGTATTTGAAAGTATGTAATGATATGTCATGATAAAGTGATACAATAATGATAAAGTAAATTAATTCTCTTCATAAGAATTTTTTTGCTATTACTTTTCATGTTTTAAAAAGAAAAATGGCCAAAACCTAGCTACAAGTTCAGTCATAAGGATGTAAAATATTAATTTAGTAAATAAATTTCTAATAAAAGAGTTAATATATTTTAAATAATTAAATTTTTAAACATATTCTATTAATTTTTAACTGTAAATTGATTTTGGGATGATGTTGGAGAATTCAGTAATATCCCTTTTATATATGCCCAAAATAAAATAATAATACACAGCCCTTAGAGCTCAACATCTGGCAAAGCAATTTACACCCTGAACTATAAAACAAAGAACAAGAACAGGTACTTGTGGAAGGATGTGAAGGACAAGAAAGCCAGTGGAAAAACCCAACATCAGTTTGTCAAGGGTAAGTCCCATTTGACCATTCTGGTTGCTGTCTATGAAGAAATTATTTTCTAGGAATAGAGTTGTCATTTTCTTTGATTTTAGCATGGCTTTTGACAAAGTCTTCCATGACAGCCTTCTCACAGATAATCTGGTGAGATCTGGACAGATGGACCAGAGATGGGTGGCTATCTGGCTAAATTGTCAAGCTCAGGGGGTGGTGGTTAATGGCTCAAAGTCAAACTGGTAGCTGATCAGAGTTCCTCAGGGGTGACAAATCTCATATGGCCATGAGCTACAAAATGGCAGATGAGCAAGAGACCTTAAATCAGTTTTTCACACCCTTCTCATTCAGTTGTTTATGTCTTCTTTCCCTCTTAAACACGTTTTCAGCTAAAGAACTTTTGTTGGAATGAAGGTATAACTGTGGCAACTTTGAGATTATCACAATCTAGTAGCCTTATTTTTCTTTATTTTCGTTTTGTTTGGGAACCCACTAAGGCATAACAAGCTCCCAATCTTTTTAACCAAACCTTGGCTAAATCCACATGAACAGAAGAACAGGCATAGCATATAGTCTTGACAAAATCCTTTTGAAAAGATATTTGGACGTCACAATTCCTTGTTAAGTCCTTTTA
Organism: Aegithalos caudatus; assembly: GCA_013389925.1. NCBI lineage: Eukaryota > Metazoa > Chordata > Aves > Passeriformes > Aegithalidae > Aegithalos > Aegithalos caudatus. The sequence continues at coordinate 18,754 of WEIU01003286.1, forward strand.
GTGACCCAAAAACCTACTAGATCTGAATTCAGCAGGTCAGGAAATAATGCTCATCTATGATTTTAGAAAGGTCATTGTTCACATAATAACAGCAGAGCTAGTTCTTAGAACTATTCAGTTTTATGCAATATTTCAGGGAACTGCTACAGAACAGAAAGACTGATTTCTTAAAATGTCAATACAGAGCTGGATCAACATTTTAGCATTTGCATCTTCTCTTTTTATCTCTACATGTTTCTTTTTCTTCAGGTGTAGTTTAACTTGATGTAGTCTGTCAATTCCAAAACTTTAGAGGATAAAAATAAACAAAGTCATTTGCATCTTCTCTTTTTGTCTTTACATGTTTCTTTTTTCTTCAGGTGTAGTTTAACTTGATTTTATGTCTCAATTCCAATACTATTAAGGATAAAAAAAAGTCATCACCTCTGAAAGATTTCAAAAATTCAATGCTTTGTGCTTGTCTTAGCAGGTGACTGTAAGGATGTGTGATACCTAAATGAACTCCTTGCACTTAGCGCATACTGCAAGCAGATGATTTCAAGCATTCCAGCATCATGAGTCAGCATGAGGGTGTTTTATTTTTAAGGTGGTTAAATGGTCTCTGACATTAATTGCTCATGGGTACTTTTACAGAAAGTTTTGAAACCCAGTAGAAATTAGCTTTATTTCATTTGTGTATATGACATGACCAAGTCTGACGACAACAGATTACTTATTCTGTGTTTAAAAAAATTCCTAAATTCAGGAAAGTGTAATTTGAATTGAGTCTTAGAACTTCTGTCCATCAATATTTTCACTCCATTACAGGAATATCAATAGTTCACCAGCAGTGATTCAGAATTTCCCTTACATTATTTGCTCTGTGGAGTTGTTTAATGCTCAACTTCTGCTTGTTTGTGGTTAGTTAACTTTCATGGTTCTTTGACAGGCATTTGTTATTCACAGCAAGAGGTTACTATAACCTCTATTGAATTTAAAAATTGGTAGCCATAATTTCTGTAAATGGAATTGTTTCTTTTTTTTTTTAATTGCTTTTTGCTCTTTTCCACCTTGCTCTTGAAATGTGTCAAAACATATTAAGAGTTTAACTGAACTCTTTGCTCCACTAAAAGTAATGAACATCGTCTTAGTGATTTCACCTTACTTTGTAAACTACACAAACTCATATTGCTGAAGTTTGTAGAAAAACATTTAAGAAGGACAGCTCATTATTTCTTTGAAACTGTGGCTCTCTGGTCAAAGAGCAGTGAAAAAAACACAGTGGTTTCTACTATAAGGCAACTGAACTCCTCTGTAGTGATTAGTACCAATCTTCTGTGAGTCAGTATAACTCCTTCCACATACAATTATAGGACCAAATGAACCAGAACATCCTAAAATACAATAATGTAAATTAATATTTCAGCCATTGTACAAATAAGAATGTTTTGTTTTGGTTATTAAGTCAGTAGAGTGCGTGAGGGGTCAAACCTACAAGTGATATTTGTCAAGATGCTTTTTTAAACTATAAAGCACCATATTACATTAAACTGATTCAAGTGTTGGAAATATTTTATCTGGCACTTGTTTCTTAATATTGGCTGCCTGCTTGCCCTGACTTAAAAGGTAATAACAAAGTTCATCTTTCAGATATTTTAAAATCCAATTCCTTGTAGTGTATTTTTGCACCCTCGACACTTGTAATTCCGCATATATGTTGAAGCACAATTTGTAGCATGAACATTTTTTGTATTTCCTGCTGGCATTACAGTAATTTTGAACAAATTGCCTCACATATAAAACATATTACTGAAACACTTCGCTGGAAGAGAAGCTATGGCATTACTGTGCCAGGGTAAAGTAGCCATAAAGAGCATTCTAACATATATGCCAAGATTTATTAACTTATCACTCAAAAATTACTTTGTTATATTCTATTACATTTCCTTCAAATAGGAACCCAGTGGAAATGGTAAGTTGTTTTTGTAGGATCCTCACAGAAAATCAGAATGCTGATTTATAAACCAAATAATATTAATGAAAATTGTAACAACTGTAACTAATAATTTGGTTTATAACAAAACAAGCCACTTTATCTTTCTCTTTTACATGTTGTTCAAAATTTATGTGAATTTAAAACTCACTACAATATATTTGTTTTTTAAAAGCCAGTATATTTTTAGAAAGCTATGAAGCAGTGAATCTAAAAGTCATAAGAAAGTGATTCTTTTCACAATAAGCAGTGAAATTCTAGAAAGTGTTGCTGCAGGAAGCTGCAGAGGCAGATGTTACCAGTAACTTCAAAAAGAATTTGTAAACAATGGCCCTAGGATCAAATACTAAAGGGAAGAGGAAAATAGGTATCCTCTAAAATCCTTCCGTGCTCTTTCAGCATCTACAATGTCATGGTAGGGAAGGGCCGATGTAAAATGGGCAGATGGTAAAAAAATGAAACAGTTTTAAGCCATGGGCAGTGGGCTAAGGTTGCTGTCTAGCACCAAATGCAGAAGGGAATCTTAGCAAGGGATGTTTTTACTCACCTTGCGTCTCTGTGTGCACCAAGGAGCACAGATCAGCAACAAACTCCAGCCATCCACATACCATCTCATTTTCTCTCAGTTACTCTTGCCCATCATCTCTTCCTCTAAGGATTGCAAAGGCTTCACTCTCTCCTACATAGTGTTTTGCTGGAGAGACTCAAAAAACTACAATCATGTTGTCTCATGGTGAAAATGGGTCTGGAGTTATTTTTTTTTAATTGCATTTATTCTTTTAGTTTTATACAAATTATTACTTTAACAGGTGATTATTTAAGTGGTAATAGTCAGTGCATTTTCTTTTGATACTGCTTCTCCTTGAAAAGGAACAGAGTGAGTGATTCATCTCACTTCCAAATTTGAACTCTGTCAATAATATGTACAATATGAGTCAGGCCTTTTCTAAAGTGGCAAATGTAATGTGCAGGTCCAGAACTTCCTTCCTTCACAAAATTTTCTCCACACTATCACTATAGGCTGGCCTTAGCCCATTGCTGCTCCCTCACAGAAAGGCTGGCAGATGAAGTCCAAGATGAGACAAAGTCAGCTGAGTGGAAAGGTGCCACCCAAGAGCTCTGGGAAGCTCTCCACTTAGAGCCCATTCATACAGCTGGTGCTAACAGTGTGCACAACTATGCTGCAGGACAAACTCAGTCTGGACATTGTTGCTGCCTTGGTCCAAGTCCTGGAAAGCAGGTATTTATTTTTGTGGTGAAGGGAACTTCTATGATTCTATGATATGGAAAAAAACCCTCATATTCTGTATTGTGTGTATGTGTGTACACATACCCTCATTTTACTCCTCTCTTGGTGTTCTACCAAAGTCACAGAATTCCCTTGCCAGATTCATCCTGATCCTGTCCAGTCCAACTGTCTGGAGCACCACGGGAAGAAGATGGTGTGCGGATGGAAGGGTTATTTACAGTCGTTTGGCTTGTCATATCTTTGGAAAAATCATTTCTTACATTTCATCCTTCCTTGGCTACCTATAGATAGCAACACATGCTGCCAAGTGTGTTTCGCTCTGTTTTCCACTGGCACTCTTCCTTACATTTTTAACCACTTAACCCCTTGGTGGTGAGGTTTTTTTGTTGTTCAGTTGGGTTTTTGTTGGTTTGCTTTGTTCATTTTTTATGTTAGCTATTCTTCATAGTAATTTTTCACCCTCATTCTTATCAGGAAGAGCTTTTTTAATCTCTCAGAGGAGGTGGATCAATTCATCTCTAGTAAAACCTAACACTAGTCATGAGCAGATCACATAAGTCCCTCCAACACTAAAACCTTTCTATAACAGAATTTCTTTTGTGCAACTACCATACAGCATTAGGAATGTCCAGGTGACACTGTTTAAATTAAGTGGAAGAGCCACAGACATGGCATCACCAGGGACAGCACTCTAATGTCTATGATAGATTTTACTACTCAAAATTTACTTCAGTATAGTCTATCTTATTCCCTTAAAATTTGAACCCCTTAGAAAAAAAATTATTTCTGAGTCACTTCAGCATTTAATATCCAGTAGCACTTCCACTTTATTTTATTTTAAGGAAGTTTGAATCACACAAGTGTCAGTAGAAATTAAGCACTTTTTTGTTTGTTTGTTTTTTGGGGTTCATTTTTAGTAGAAAATTTTTTAACCATAACATTTCCTCATTTTCCCTTGTCTGCCTTAGTTTAAGTCTCTGCATCCTTCCACTGGTGTTCAGGTTTCTTCTTAGCTTTCTTTTTCTATAGCTTTGCTATACAGAGAATGATGTAGCCATGGCCCCAAGGGCCCCTGTCCTGTCTGTCCCATCCATTTGTGTTTTTAGAGAGGTTTCCAGTGCCATAAATTTAAAATATCTTACCCAGACTAAAAGCTAATACTGACCTCTACAATGTCAAGAGGTGTTTTCTATGAATTACTGTTTTCAATTAATTTTAAAAAATTTTTGAAAATTATTTAGTTCTGTGTACTGGCTCAAATATATGCACTCAATATGATGACCTACGTGACCAAATAATCTATGTGACTGCAAAGAAAACAAACATTTGCAAGAAAAAAGTACTAATTTGATAAGTAAATTATTTAAAATTAAGAATTCATGGAGTATTTTACTTCTTCTTTCAGTATTGCCTGGTATTTCTGGGTAAGCCTGCTGGCAGCAGTCAGGTAAGTAGAGCTGATCCTGAATACCAGGTCCCAGAGAAAAAGAAAGTCCAGTCATTAATTAAAACTTGTGTTTCAGCCTATGTATTACTCTACCAAGGAATTATGGGTAATCCAATTTCTGGAAGAAAACTTATCTTTTCAAGATTTATTATTTGGCATGCCACCATTACACAATGAAGCAGAAGGGATTGGAATATTATAGTATTTGTATTATTGCAATAAGTACACATGCATAAAGGACTTAACTATAATTACCTCCCCAGCCCCTTTATTTGGAAGTGTTGAAACCAGCCCCTCCCATTCCCCCCAGGAAACTTACTGCTTTGTTACTCAATTTTAATTGGTTCTTTTATTCTTTTAAGCAAATATTTTTGGAGGTGTCAACTTTTTAAAAGTGAGAGCAAACATACCTGCAATGTATTTCTCCATCATGCAGAGAAGAATATCACTTTTGGATTAGATTTATTGCTCTTCAGTAAAACACACATCACCATGAACAAACAACAACAACAACAACAACAACAACAACAACAACAACAACAAATTTAAAAAACCCAACAACAACAACAAAAAAC
>WEIU01003286.1:39060-57286 GCA_013389925.1 Aegithalos caudatus
AAGAATTTATTGGAAATGAAAAATTACTAGACAAAAAATTTTCTCCTGCCTACCTATTAGTTCATTCATATCTGAATATGTATAATTGGTCTCTGAGGATTAAAGAATACAGCTCTCCATTTTGTGTTTAAAATAATTGTTTTTATTATCCTGTTTATTGCACCTGAGTCTCTGACCAAAGCATCTGTTATTACTAGAAATAACATTTTATTAATAATGAAGGTTTAAATTTTAGCTGCTTCTCTATTTAATGAGGGTGTTTACTTTTCTCAGAGGCAGTTGTGATTTACCAGCAATACAAGGTAAATGAGAAAGCTGAAGAAGCAGGCAGTGGTCACAGCAGCAACATTAATCACATGTCATAGAAATCTCCCTGTTATACATAACTAGACACATTGTCTTTTTCAGAATGACGTCAGGGTTGCCCTTACCATAACTTTTCTTGACCTGTTGTCATCCTGTTGTGTTCCTCCCCTCCATAACATGACTGTTTTAAAAAGAAAAAAATGCTACCCAACTATGGAAGTTCTCAAAATTTTAAAACATAAATTGACATCGGACAGAAATTTAAAACTTAATTTTGTAAAGGCAAGTCCTTGAGAAAGCCCTCTATTTACTGCAATGTTTCTTATTGAGAAGTTCTTCATAAGAAACTACCTAAAGTTTTAGAATATGCCAAACAGTAAAATAGAAAGTTCTTTTACCCAGTTTTAAAAGGTTTTACTCTTCATCCACAAAATCACAGAATACTCTGAGTTTGAAGGGATCCACAAGGATCTTTCAGGTGAAAATACATCAGAACATCAAGTGATTCAATTGAATAAACTCCATATGTCCCCATATCAAAGCGTCATCTTCTAAAAGAAAAGCAAAAGTTTAAAAAAGCCCTCGAGATAAATTCAAAATACCCACAATACACAATACAAAGTCTGTGTGATCAGCTCTAATTTAGCTGTTATAGCATCCTGTCCTCTTTTTTGACATCAAAACACAATACACATAAAAAGCACACTCAATTTAATCAGTCTTGACCCCTAACACCATTTGTACGAAGAACCCATAGCTTCTCCTGCCTAAGCTCTACATATACCTTCTAAAACCTGATGTATCTGTGAGGTTCAAAGTTTTTAAGACCCCTGCCTAACCTTTCACATCTAACCACATGCAGCTCCTTCCCTAGCTGAAGCCTGACTTCCCCCACTGCCATCCAGGGAGTGTATTCTGTGTGCTACCTCTCATTTGTCTATCAGGATCACATCAATCTTAATCTAAAATTATCATTAATTAGAGTTAGCTCAAAATTCTTTTCATGCAATGGATCCATTTTTACTTGGGTATTTTTTATCATTCTCTTTATTTAAAATTGTAACAATGTTGTTCAGAATGTTTTGGTATTAAGGATTCATAACTGTCTAGGCTTGAAATACGCCTTTTACATAGTTCTAAATTTACTGTACTCCTGAAGAGGCTAGAAGGCTTCCTAGGCAGTAGTCTGCATTTAAAAAAAGAAAAAAAACAGGCAAAATTCATTCTTACAATGCTGTATTCAAAAATCACGCGTCATACTTGCTGTTAACACTTCTGCATATTTGTTTTATTGTTCTGGCCTAAATCCAGATGGGTGACAGGTATGATTACCAGAGGTATTTACAGCAGCTCTGTCATCACACTCCTCCCAGTGAGGCTGACTTGAAAAACAAGAGCATTTCAGGGACAGTGCTGGCATTAATACTCAGGACTCAGTTTCATGAGCTCTGAGTGCAAGCGTTCAAAATCTTAAAGGACTTCCAACAGGAAGACAACTAATAGCAAAAACAGTAGGAGACCCAACTATTACCTTCTGTTCTGGCCCAAAGGCTCTGAAGAGGTTCACATTTCATCGTTCCAGAGCNAACTGGAACAATCTTTTGATGCTTCTCATCTCACAGAAATAGCAAAGACATGAAAAGTAAAATCCAATTATATATTTTTAGGATGTGATGACCACAGCACAATAAACTGAGCAGGGAACACAAGAACAACTCTGATATGAACATTAAAAATGGCATGAATGAAATACAGCCTCTTTTTGTTTCATAGATATATGGCTCCATAACTATGTATACAAATGTGTACACATCTACAATGCATATAGAGATAAAAGATATATAGCTGATTTAGACAGTATTTCTTGCATTTTTTCCTTGGGATGTATTAAAAATGTATACTTTATTTTATTAAACTTTGTTTCTTTACTGAAAGGTAGGCAACTGCATATTGCTGAAATACATCTTAAAAGTGATCTGACTGATCCTGGTCCTTGGGTTAGTAAGTTAGTAAAATTTGGCCTTTATTCAATTACTAAATAACCAAAAGAAAAGACACCCTGGTTTTTGAAAGCATGTCTATTACTAAGATAATTTTATTGAAGAGCTTGGACCAAAAGTAATCATGTGGCAGATAATTTCTGAAAAGTTTTCATCAGATTTTGTCTATTTTTTATTCATTATGCACTTTTAATTATAAATTGCATAAAACTGCTTCTGCTCCCTCAGGAGAAAATCTTGAATCTGAGATCAAAGGCCAACAAATGCACAATAGAAAAAACATTCACTGAATATTTCTTATCTCTCTTTTCCACTTATATTTTCACATCATGCAAATTCACTTTAAAGCATGTGAAATTTGAATCCACTCTTTATTTGCAGTAAGCATTCAGTATTTTTACTATTCTATTTTTTTGGTAAACATAAACCCCAAAAAATGTATGGTGCTTGCTATTTTTAAATATACCTGTCCATTTTCCCAGTGAGCCCTCAAGTTCTTAGCTTCCAGATTATTTTCTTTTCACCAGTATTGTTATTTTCTGCAAGCAGTGGAAATTATATGGAATGGGACACCTTCTACTCTGCAGCACAATTTTGAAAATCTTGAGTGGCATGAGCTATCTTTGAGCTCCCAGATCACCTTTTTTTTCAGTGATAAAGGACAGATTGCAAATGCATTCAAACAGCTAAGCTTGAAAATAGGATGCCTTGTGAGATTTTCCAAATGCATCTAAGCTTAAAACTTTTGGAAGTAACTTAGAAAACTCAGTTTTTGCTTATTCCTGTTTTCATGCATAACCTTGAGCACATCATGGTGTATCTCATGTTCCCTTGGTCTAAAGTGGATAAAATATATCTAAATTTAATGGCCTTGTCTCATATGGCAACATGGCAACATCAGGACAAAATCAACCATAACCAGGGGTTACTTCACTGGGGATGACTTTACAAGGCATACCTGCACTTGTGGAACATGGGACTCTAAGCACCATACCCAGAACAATAATTTCACCTTTTAATTGCTCAAAGTGTTAATGGGAAAAATAGAAAATTGGTCACAATAGAGATATGGTCACAATAGAGATATGGTCACAAAACATCTCCATGTCTTCATCTTGTAGAAGTGGTACATTTCTATGAATTCTGAATTTCTAAGGATGGTTCAGGAAGTAGAATATACATTAGGTTTACATGTTTAAAAATACTAATTTTGTTCTTATTTCAGAAGACATAGTTGCGTGTAAAGAGCAAACTATACTTAATTTGCCTTAGCACAGCTAGTCTAACCCAAGGACAAATTTGGTTTTTTTCCTTCAAGCCATGATGGATCTTGCTTTCTGTTATAAAATATCAGAAAATTTTAGTCAGGAATACACTCTATCTAGGGGAGCAATCTACAACATTTTAATTTTCATACTATTGAAGCATGTATCAGAAGCAAATCTGTAATAACCAACAATAATTTCACTTCTGCAGAAGTAATGCATCTGTGATCACAGGTGTGTACTACTCCATAAGTACAGTGAAGATCTTCAGTTACTCAACATTTTTATATACATAGGCAATAGAAAAGTGGCACTGCAATGATGTACTTAAAGCGAAGGTGCCATGCACGGCTTTTTAATATTCTCGTTTATCAATATATATTTTGAGCTTAAACAGTTTTAAACCACTTGAAAAAGGGAGAACCAGCTGGCTTACAGAAAACTGATAAGGTCTACAAATGATTTTTTATCCCCCACTGCATAATCAGTACCTCAGACCTATGCTTCTCTGCAAAGAACTTGTCCTTGCAACTGCTTTTTTAATGAAACATTAAAAAAGAAACAAACAAAAAAAAAAAAAAAAAAAAAAAAAAAAAAAAAAAAACAAAAACAAAAAAAAACCCACTCACAAAAGAAAGCATTAAAACGTAATTAAGATAGTAGAAAGATAATTCCAAAGGACAGAAGGATTTAGTTAGAATAGTTATAGCATACATGTGAAATTAAAATCCCCCAAACTATTATTGATTAAAAACGAGCAAGATAAAGGCACTAAAGTCCATAAATCATTCTAAATTCCTAAGTAATATTAGGAATATACATAATAGAATAATCTGTAACATATATATAAAGCTTTGACAGTGCATTTAGCCCACATCTCTGCACACACAAGAACCAAAACTCAGTGAATTTGTGCTTGTATATATTTTCAAAGGTGGATTTTTCTGAAGGATTCACTTGCATAATCCGCCTCAGAAAAAGTTGTCTCATACTTGCATGACCTAATGGGAATGATCTGTATGAACTAAGTCTGGTTCCTGTGAAAGATTTGTGAGAAAGGTTGTCACCCTCAGGCCACAGAGCCACCACTGTGTCACTGCTGTGAGAGATCCTGACACCCAAGTTCAGATGGGCATATGATCAGAAATACTTGCTTGATTTTTTTTCTTTAGAAGCCTACTTATTTCACTGGTTTCTACTTCCCCTTTATCTCCAGTAACTATATACACCTTTTAGAAAATCAGAGTAGAAATGAGAGATGCTGAGCAGAACAAAATGCAGCTCAGCAGTGAAGCTGTAGTCTTGTATATGACCACAGACTCATATCCATTTTAATCGAGAGCATGTGCTTCAAAATAACTTAATCATGCCACCATAAGGTTAATTCCTAATTTTTTTTTTCCCTGACTGTTGTAGTGCTCAGACGGCAAGTCTTTTAGAAAACAACCTGATTTGCATTGTATAGCAAATGCTTTTTCCTATAACCATTATTTTAGAAATAAACTCGTCAAAAAATACATGTCTCCAGTGTCATCCTGAAGCTACTAGCAAATAAAAGTGAAGATTATTATTGAATTGTATTGGACCAACTGGAAAATCACAACATATAATTGATATGTCGATAGAGCTGTCTGAGTTCTGTCAAGCCAGCCTACATTTTAGACTTTTGCATCTTGTTCAGAGAAAGAGGAAATGTTGATTGCATTTAAGATTACATTCAAAGTGTGTTATTGCCTCAGACTAACAGTCCTGTTAGGCTCTTCTTTTGAAAACTGTGTTATTTTCAAACAAAATATTGTGGACTAAGAAAGCTGTTTGTTAAACAGAGAAAGGTAATTGGAAGCTTGCTTTACTCTGTCACTGTATAACCCTGGTTACATAGAAACAAATATAATATAAAACCATATTTTTAGTTAAAATTAAGAAAATATTCTAGCTAAATAATTGAAATAGAATTTGTGTGCTATCATACACATTTCTGTTCTGCAAAGTATGTAATTTTTTGTTAAACAGAAACTTCATTTCAGGAAACTATTCTTCATAGCATCCTTCCACTAGAAAGAGCAATTGGTGGGTATTTAATCTCATTTAACTTTGAGAAAATAAAATATAGGATCTCTTATATTGGTAAAACATTAAAATTAATATTACAGTAATTCAGTGTTGAATAGATAAAGAACTGGTAACAATAATTCACATTATCTTTTTAAGAAACTGATTTGTTTGATAATGGATACGAATGTTAGAGTAATAATATTGAGATGGAAAGAATTCAAATTATTTCTTTACTGAGATTTTGCTTTCAGAGAGGAAAATAGGAAAGAACAGGAATTTCCTAATTTTTCTAATCCCATACAATAAATGGGCACTAGTTTCTGGGCTCAGCTTTGTAAAGATGGAAATTTTTTCCACCGTGCATCAGAGAGCATCATTGTAGTAGCACGGACATACAGCTACCATTTTCAATGGGATGCCTGGTACACAACACAGCCAGAACCTCGGCCTGGGAGCACTCTGAAGGATGGGTCCATGGACTGTAGGGCCCACCTACTACAGGGAACAACAGGTTTCCTTCCTGATGCTGTTTGTGGCTACTCCATCACCACCACACTTCTGCTGTGAAAGCACTGTGGGACTGCCATGCTGTCAGTCTCAGTACTGAACTCAACATGGTTTTTCTAACATTCTGAAGAAATACTGGACTTACAAGGAGAAAACCGAACAAAACCAGGAGGCTTAATGTGACTGGATAGACTAAAATTTAGAGAGAGCTCGTAGCCAGTTATTAGGGTGACACTTCAAGCATTTCTTATTCTATAAATGGTAGTTCTCCACTACTTTGTCTTAGAGTCTTCTTTAAGCTCCTCACAGAGATCAAAAAAAGTTTGTTTTCAAATCCCTATGTACAAAAACCTGCATCTATATTAGACCTAAAAGCAGGACTGTGCTAAGCTCTCAAAATCCTGTTAGAAAGATAAACCCATAAATCTTATCCTCTGTCTCTAGCATCAAGCAGAAGCTTTTGCTGTTCTCTTTGTGCCACTACTTCCAAGCATCGACTCGAACATGTTAAATGTACCTGCTAAATATTTTGTACACGTCCATTTAAACTGAAAATTCCCCATTTCCAAACTCTCCCATCCTTAATGAAAATTCATAAATACTTGTATATATTAGTATGGTTGTATTGATTTATATTTAATGTGAAAATTCACCTGTATTTTCTATATGTGGAGCATGTTCTCTATCAAAATCTGAAACTACTATTTATCTCACTATACAATATTTCTTAGACACATACATATCTATATCCATATACTTATATATAATTATACACTTCAGTGAGTATATACTTATAGACAGTTATGTATTTATAACTATGTGTTTCTTGTATGTACTACATATCACTGCTACACTTTTTTTGAGATTTCAACCTAGAATAGCCATACAAACTAAATGAAAAATCTGCAGCTGGACATAGTGAAACTGTATGAAGCAAAAAGGCAAATATCTGGTATTAAAGCAGCAACGACGGACCTTCTGTTTTGCTGATCTAAATTAACTTGTGTTAGAACCAGTCCAAAATGCACAGATGTATCATTTATTGCTAACCTTCCTGTTCATTGTTTCAAGAACAAGCCAGACCGGTTCAAAAGTGAGATTTCTAGGTATAGTTAAATATATTGACCAAAGTAAAATTATCTTACTAGTGTGCTTCTGCAACAAGAGGATTTTCTATCCACTCTGCAATCTCCACCAAAAAAATATAATCAGCATACCCTATGTTCTGAGGAAAGGACCAAAAAACCTACAAGGAAAAAACAATCTGCAGAAAAAAAATTATTTCAATAAAAAAACTATAGCAAGGTTTGTGAGGGGAAAGTGTATTGTGAACTTTTATATCCTTATAGTGCTACAACATTATTACTACTTTAAACTGTACCATTTCTCAAACTGCTATAAGAAAAGAAAAGTAGAAGAAGTGCAGAATAAGATTTTCTTTATTCCTTGTGGCAGAACCAGTGCTGTTGTGGTCACATAATAACGTCATTTGGAGGAATGGTAGAAGCATACTAATATAAAACCTTTAATGGGTCAGTTCAGTACAAGAGTTCACTATGGGCGTAGCTGTCAACCAGTGGCAATTTTCTCCCTATATTTCCTCACAAAAAGGAGGTTGTACTTAAAGTTATTGATTTGTAAGCAACATAAATGTGATTTTGCTCATAAATACATGTTGAATCCATGTGAAAACAAAGGTTGCATTACTCTAATATAATAATAGCCAGGCTAATTTTTGAAAACTTCATAAATTCCAAAAGATCTAAAAAATTACAAAAGATGCTTTTGTTTAATTAGCATTCTCATGCTTTAAGTGGCTTGGTTTGAAATAGTTCAGTGTCAGCTAAAAGATATTTTTCAGTTTTAATTCAATTTAGCATACAAACAACAATTTAAATCTTGACCAGGAGTGAATCCTCCAGACTAAAGTTTGAGAATTCCATCCCTGTGGGTATTTCCAGTGTTTATAGTTTGTCAAAAGCCACTCTAAAGTTCTAGGGCAGATTACAAACCTCTCTTCTTCAGAGTTCCTAGTTCCTGTGTTGTTATTTATCACCATTAAAAGTGCTTTGACAGAATCTAAATTTCATTATACAGCAGTACAGTGATGTCCAAATTATTAACCTTGCATTGCACTCTTTACAAGGCATAGTAATTATAAACTAAGATGTTGTCCATTATCAAAACTTTTTTCATTCACTCTACACTAAAGAATAAGATTTTGAAGACAAAGGAACAGGAAAGTTTTATTAACTTTCCAAACAGGCAGCTATTCCTAACTCTCAGTGATTGAACTAATGTTCCATTTTAAATAAATTCAAAGGAGAAATAAAGAAAGTAACCTAACAGTATTACAGAGTAAAGATAAAATAATAATCTCAATTCTATCTACATTATGACTTCTAAGTTATGAGATTTAAAATCTGCTTTTCAAAGGGTTTGAAACAATGGTTTTATAGTAAAAACAAAAAGGAAAAAACCTATGGCTTTAAATAATGCTTGGATTAAGCAGCATACTGTGAAATAAAAATAATAGAAGTACTTCAAGAATTTGAACTTCTTAGACACTAGACTAATATTGTCATTATAAATCATGTAGACAGGCTTGATGCTTAGGCCATTTTTTCTAGATATGAAATCCAATATTTTCAGAAACTACTGAGTTTTGAATTTCCTCTCTGAGTTCTCATCTGGGGGCATAATATCTAAGTAAACTTGGTGATCCTACCCTGAAAAACATCTCTTTAAACCTGACACAAACTGACATTATCATTAGTCACTTCTGAGCATTAGGAAACACTGCAACTTTCTAAGAACTACCGTTTTCATAGTAATGCAGTTCTATTGATAACTGTTTACTGTTGATGGACAAAACATGATTAAAAATTATGTGGCTTTAAAAATTAAAAATCCTCACAATTACTATGAAAGATCTCTTGTAATATAACTGTTTAGGTAAGTATCTAAAAATCTTTTAGAAGTGCTTTTCTTTCTTTCCCTTTCTCTGTTGCCTAGTCTATAATCTCTTGCCATTTATTCTATTTGCATTTCTGAAGGCAACAACATTCAACAGGGCAGACATTCTTCATCTCAGTAAGAACATGTAACTGCTCGTGGCTGTCCACCGGCTAGCCCCGCCACAGCAGACCACAGTCACAGACTGGCACTGGAGCCACTGCCTGCACAGTGGATTCTTTCACCAGTGAGGCAGAGGCGAAGTGTGGTTGTGGCAAAGGAAGAAAGGAGGACTCTGTCTAGGTGAAGCAGGCTGGAGGTTTATTCCCAGGAGAAACTGCCCCAGACAGAGCAGAGGTCCTGGGTGCACACAGCTTATAAACGGGGGAGGATCACAGGGGTGGGGGTTACACAGATCCAATAGAAAAGGGGTTAGGGATGGCCCTACAGAAAACTGACAACTTTGTAACCAACAGGGCACAAGGGGAGGGGGAGTTCCTGGACTTCTGCCAATCACTTGATGCTCTCCCTGGATCTTTCCAGAACACAGGGAGAGGCCTGACCCAGACTGACAGGGAGGATGGGGTAGGGATTGACAGGACTGACAGGGGAAAAGTTTTGGGAGAAACCAACTGTGGGAATAGGAAAATGGGGTACATGGAACAAACCATCAGAGTACATGTTACAAACAATAACTTACATAAATCAATAGGCAAAAGTAACTTGAACTATAGCAAAACAAAATAATTCTGCACCACCACAAGAACATAAAAATAACTTTTCTTCTGTGTAGTATAAGTATTTTTTTCTGGTTGCCAGGATTTAAACATTTTTGTTTAAACAAAGTGTTTGTGGATCACGTTGGGAAATAGACAATGGCTTGCTGAATATTTAATGCTTTATCCATCCTAAGGTGCTGCTCCTAATGATTGCACATCATTAACTCCAAATGTACTCTATCACTCTGTGCAGTGAAATACACTGAGAATAAATCTAAATGAAAGAACTCAAGACCTTAACTTTTTGTTGCCCACATAACCCTGAGAATGTCCCATTCTTCCAAAGTACACTGAGTGATGATTCAAAAAGAAAATTAATTATAACAGTTACACAGAAAACATCAGTGTCAGTTTAGGACATGCAGCTCAGGTCCCAGTATATCCTGAGTATTTATGACACATCATCTTAGATAGCAGAAATTAAGGGATGGTTTTAAAGGAAAGATTTCTAAAATTTTTAAAATTTATGAGATATTCATAAAGATGCATTCAAGAGTTACAACAGTACTGCAGCATCACAATTTCAAATAAAATCTAATATAATAAAGCAATAACTTAGTAAAGTCATACAAAATATTTGCACAGAACATAAGCGTCTAACCAAAAGATGTGATATTAAGCTGAATATACATAAAAGAAACATGACAACAAAATCTTGCACCAGAAAAATAGATGCAAATTAGCATAATCAGCTTAACTTTATTTGTTAAAAAAGGGGGGTTTCTACAGTAATAGTTTTTTAAGGGGTTTAAATTTTTTTTTCAATATCAGTGACAACATTGAGATTCAATATAGAGATATGTCACTGTCCTGGTTTTGAAAGGACAGGTATCTGCCAGCAAAAGCCAGAAGTTCCCTCTGAATAGAGAAGGTAAACCCCTCCCTCAAATTATTATAATTTTGCAATTAGGGGCTTTCAGGAAAAGTTTTGGGAACAGGAATAACAGTCCTTTAATAGGAATATTAAAAATATAAATGTAATAGTACAGGAAATAAAGTAAACATGCAAATAAAACAAACAAAAAACCCAGAAAACCCTGACAGAGTCAGGGATGTGACCTGACACCCTGTTGATCAGGGTGTTAGAAGCAGTCCTGATGAATCCTTCTGGAGTAACAGATGCAGTTCTGTGGAGTAGAGATGGTCCTGTAGAAAGTCCAGTGGTGGCAAGATGGGTCCAGTCTTCCTCCACGGATCCAGTGGAAAACAGGATGTTCTGCTGTTCTTATGTCTCTCCTTTTTATCTAGGTAGGAATGCTTGGGTCCCTCCGAGCTGGGCGGAGCATCTCCCAATGGGATGATGTAATGTCTCATGTCCTTGGTGAGCGTTAATGGCCCATTATCAGAAAATATTAGCTCCAAAACTCGTGCGTGTTTTGGTTAAGTACCTATTGGTTTGGTTAAGTCCCCAGCAATTAGCTTCCTAGCAACCTAAGGGAAAAAATTCAACTAACACAAAGGAAACAATACCCAACCTCCAACAGTCACATATTTTAAGCCTCTTAAATGCTTGGAAACAAATATTTAACTCAGAAATATTACTATATGTTAAATTTGAAGTAAGATATAATAATCCACTGCCAAATATGTCTTATATAGATAAAAGATTTGTTTCTAGTTCTCAAACTAACTTACCACAGGTTTCTCTCAAGCACTAGTGTGGCTTCTCTGGGAATTTCAAAACCAGATGTTTCACATTTATTTTATTGTCAGGGATGTCAGAACAAAATTTTTATATACTTACCCATACAATTCTGGTCGGACCAGCTTTGCATGTTCCTTTTCACCTCTACATCAGAATCAGGAATAGTTAAAAAGCGGAGCAGAACGGTGAGAATGTGGTTAAAAAAACTAGAGACATTTTGGTGAAAACTCAATTGTCTTCACAAACACTTTTTGCATGTTGAAAAAGTGGGTATTTTATAAAAATGTTAACTGACAATATTGAAACTCTTCCAGTATTTAGTCATTGTTAATTGAAGCTGTCATTAATTACAGCAGGGAAGTGATTCAGCCATTAAAGAGGTATGAATAACTTCATTTTGCTTCTTCTCTAGTTATGTCATCAGCTGGAAACTCTGCTGGAGTGTTTTTACACTGGAACTCCAAATATGATTCCTGTGCCATCCTTAAACCTTCTCAGATAGCCATTATTATGAGAAAGTTTAATGGCAACTAAAAGTATGGAATATCCAACCACAAACACTAAAATTTCCTAGAATATGGAACTTTAGGAAAATAAGTTTAGAAGATGAACCGTCTTCACTCTGCTGGCTCAGAGAGCAAAGTGAAATATGGAAGTGCAAAATTTATCAGAGAATCAAAAAACCATTGAAGTTGGAAAAGACCTCTGAGATCTTTGAATCCAACCTTTGACCAAACACCACCATGTAAACTACACCATGACAATAAGTGCCACATCCGCTTTTGCCTCATGGAAATATACATACAGAGTAGTGTGCATGTACCTTTTGTTTTCTTGAGCCTGACCCTGATAAGTACCCATCTAGTCACTTGGTCTCTCCCCACTGCAGGAGGGATGGGGAAGAGTGTCAGAGGAGAAAAGGTGAGAAAACTTGTGAGTTGAGACAGAAACAGTCGAATAAGTGAAGAAAAGCTGTGTGGGCAAGAAAGCAAAATAAACAATTTATTTACTACTTCCCACCAGGAGGCAGATAAAAATATTTCTGCTTCCTCTCCCATTCTGTTTCAGCTTGTATTACTGTATGGTATTGAATGTTCCTTTGATCAACTCTGGTCAGCCACTCTCTCCCAACATTTTGTGCTCTCCCATCCTGTTTGCTTGGGGAAACAGAGTGGGTAGAAGAGAAAGCCTTGATGTTGTACAAACTCTGCTCAGAAATAGTCAAAATACTCCTTTTTTATCTGCACTGTTTTTGTTGCAAATCCAAAACACAGCACCATTCAGACTGCTATGACTTTTGAGAATTAGCTTTATTCCAGCTAGACTCATTGTGATATGTATAGAGACTGAAAGTGACACAGGTAGAGAAGTAAATACCAAGATAACAAATTTTTGCCTGGCTTTTCTGGTATTTTGCCATTGGGCATTCTGGTTCTAAGTATTAATATTTTTAAATAGCTACCATTTAAAAAAATACTGTAAACAAAACTGCTTTTTCTTTTTTTAAATTTGGGGAATGATGTTTCTCGCACTTGTGAAATATTTTTCTGCATATTATAGTATACTTAGGTGAGTTAAACTCATTAATATACAAAAAAATATTTCTGAGATTAAATTATCTGACAGCTTCTCAGATGTATTACTTTTTTTCTTTTTTAAATTAAAGAGCTTTTCCCTCAGCATTCAGCTTTAGACTAAACTTGAAAAATCAATCATTATTTTCTTCAATAATTTAATCCGTTAAATCAAGACTTGGAATTGTTTATAAAAATATTGATTTAAGTATGAGGAAGGTGTTAACAAGACAACCATTATTTCAGAAAACATCAATCATTTTCCATCTTTAACATGGCTCAAACAAGCTTTTACATATTTAACTATTTTGGAGTGCAAAAAGGTACTTTATCAATTCTTTATCAATTCTTAAAGACTCACAAGGAATATGAAAGTGAAGATCATCAGGGCTAAAATGAGAAATGCTTCCTTGGATATCTCTCTTAAACCTCTCTTTAATTTAATTCATTCCAGGTATTAGTGATGTGAATTAGGACAGCTGCATTAAGCATGGAGTTGAAAAGTCATGAATGATATGTGGGATTTTTATGCAAAACTACCAAGGTCCCTCTGAAATAATAAATATTTAATTTTCTCAAAGCTTTCCAAAATATTAATATTAATATTAATCTGTAACTGTTCTGAGGGATTTAAAATGTGCTGAAAGTTGCTAATGAGCAATGTTTAGATTCAAGCATAATCAAATCAGTCAGAATTTTAGAGACAAGTTTTTTCTTCTACTAATGCTATCTGTCAAAAGCTGGCTGTTAATATTTATGTAATAAAATATTATCCTATGTCAGCAAAAAAGCATTCAAAAAACATATTCACTAAGAATATTAATGAATTCTTATTCATTAAGAATAAACCAGCTTTTGTAGTATAAAGTTTCAAATATCACTCAGCACATTGTAGAGAAAAATGAAAGCTTATCATCAGGCTCACTCATGGGAAAACAAAAACAATCTTAAAAGCTTTCTATTATAGAGTATGGCACTATCTACTCTTAAGACTACCAACATTTTAGTGTGACATTAGAAGGCGGCTTCTAACCACAGATTGCCTTCTTCCTGTTTGTGGAATACCTTGTCATAAGGTCAGTATTTCTAACAATATGCTTCAAAGCAAGCCCAATGTGCTTCAAAGCACTGTGAAGTGATTCTCTAACCTCTTAGAACTTATTTAAATTAATTTCTACTCAATTTTTAAACTACCTAAGTCATGCATAATATGATAATTTGTGTGCTGTCTTTGAATCAAAAGAATCATTGTAACAACTTCTTAACAAATCAAAGACCTCTAATCTAGTTATATTCCTCACCAGTAGCAGATGTTCGAGTTATCAAAACATGAGACAAAAGGGAAAGATAGTGCTTGATATGTTGGAGCCTCTTCAGTAAGACCTTTTCAGTCTTTCAGCTTTTACCCTGTTCATGTTCATAGTATACCATCCCCTTTGACCCTCAAAACACTTGCATTCACACTGGCAGCCTGAACATAGTATAGCTTTGCAAGTGTAATTGTAGCATGCAGATGAATTAAAAAATGAAACCAGAAGAATGGTTCAAACTATTGAAATTTTCATGTACACTTCCTCTTATAATGCATAGAGGGGCACTATGATATACTGGTTTGGTGCCTCAACTACTTCACTTCTGTGAATTTCTGTCAGGAAAATGGTTTTTATTTCAGTCCTCTCATCGATCAGGTGCACTGTCTTTCTCGCCTTCAAGTAAGGTCTAAACAAAACTAGTCACAAATGAAGGAACTTCCATAGGTCATCTGGTCCACCCTCTGCTCAAACCAGGGCTAGCTGCAATATCATATCTCACTGCTCAGGATGTACTTTGGGTGAATTTTGTGACCCTCCAGCAATGGAATTGTCACAATTTTCCAAGGCAATGTTTTTCAACATGCTCCTTTCATGTAGAATTTTTGGCTTACATTCACTTTGAAATCTCTCTCTTGCAACTTTTGATTGTTGCCTATGTGTTATTAAGATACATGCTGGAGAAAGAGTCCCGTTCTGCCTTCCTTTTAGCTTCTCTTAGGTAGAAGAGGATTGCAATCAGATCTTTCCCTGGATTTCTCTTCTATAGCTTAAATAAATCCAGTTCCCTCAGTTTCTCATAGTATGTCACATGTTCCAGTTACTTACCTATCCATGACCTTCCCCTGAACTCTGCAGTTTGTTGATAATCCTGATAACCCTAACTCTGAAGTTTGTTGATAACCCTATAAGGCCAAAAGTGGTTATTGTATCCCATCTGTAGGCACAAAGGGACTGAAAAACTTTGAGGCTGATAATAAGTTATTCATAATTCTACCTGACTTTGTGTCTTCCTAGTTGTATTGGCTTCCTACTTCTGGTTTTGTTTTTTGTTTGGTTTTTTTTTTTTTTTTTCTGAATATCTCCTAGGGAGCTTGTATCCAGTTGTGAGAAATTCTCCAGTGAAGAAATGCTATTTAGATAGTAATTTCAGTGGTATCAGTAAAACAAAATCTCTGAAATATTGCTGATTGAATCTTTGCATTAGTAGTATGACAACTGTGTACCATACTTATACTAAAGATTTCCTCATAAATAAAAATCACTGCTGAAATGTTTATGTGTGAATAATGCTGTCTGACTATAGAGAAATCTTCATAATGGTAATGCAAAATCCTAGTGCAATAACTGAAAGGACAAGATGCAATTGCATGGATAGCTGGAACTTGAAATATCAGCAGTGAGTTGTTTTTATTTTGTGTCATTCTTTTAATCAGAAATTTTTTTACTTTTCTCAAAGAACTTCCTATGCAGATTTATTTTATTGCATGTCAGGTCTTCTTGATTATAACATGTTAATATTTAAATATATTTAAAGAACTTGACAGAAATCTCATTCTATTGCAAATTCCTTTAGAGCTTACCCTTTTCCCTCTCACTTTCTACTTGATCAAGAAAGTTTTGACACAACATTTGTCTTCAAAAGACTGAAGGTTTAAGCTGAGATACTGTATGTATAATTACTCTAATCATCTTTAATTTCTCATTCCTACAAGTCTTTGAGCTCAATACCAAAAAATACTAATCCAAAACAAAACAAGAAAACAAAAGAAAAAAGAAACAGACATACTTTTTTATATGCAAATTAAATTTATCATTTGTTATATGAACGCTTAAACTCTTTACTTTGAACAACCTCATGCTGGCCTGTCTACCAATCAGGGAATTTAATTTTCCAATGTCTCAAAACTTCTTGGAAGAGGTATGAACAGCTTCCAGAAAATCTTTTTGTGAAGGAATATTATGGATGGGGCACACAATTACATAGTGGGAATAGAATGAGCTCGCTTAGAGTTTATAGGCTTGACAGGAAAACTATGATTGCATTCACAACATTTCACACCAGTTCTAAAATAAATAAAGGCTTTTTCCATTTAAAATGATTATTAATTGCACTTGGGCACTGTCTGTTTTCCTTGTCCTTTCAACTAATTAAAATGCTGCCCTTTCTTTCCTCCCTGTTTATACATTAATTCTTTTGATGTTTTGAACTGTAGAAGTCCTCAAAATATTTACAAAGATGAAGATTTTAGAAACGTCATTATCAACTGTTCTATATTCCCTGAGAATTTGACTTCTTAATGACAATTTAAACTGAGAAGAAACAATTGCTCAACAAAAACAAAAAAAACACTTTTGGAATTTTGTTTTGTTGCTCCTGTGTCTTTTGAGAGTAGGGACTTCAGATATACAACTCTGCTATAAGATGTAATTACAAATATATGCTCTCTACTTTTTGTAATCATTGTTTTAAAGGAGAAAAGACTGAGATTTTTTTGAAACTCCTTAAATCTTCAGGATTTCTAAGTATGGTCAATGATTTATAGGTTTACATTAGTACACAGCCTTCAACTATTTTACCAAAATTTTGCTAGATTGTTAAAATTATTACACTTTAGAAAAAAAAAAAATCTATAATTTGGACATGGTTCCACATTTGTACAGCCACTATTTATAATGGTTATAGAGGTTTATTTTCCCCCGACTTAACAGGCACATATTGCATCTACAAAGGAAATATACTGAGCACTCTTTGAGACACTAAAAAAGGTACCAAAACCCAGAACAATGGTACATTCCAAGATCTTTATTTCATATCATGTCTAGCTGCAGACAGTGCCCTCTAACTTCATATACTCTACATTAATCAAAATCTTAGTGCTCAGAGATTTTCATAATCTGATTTTCTCTGCAGTGATAAAGCTGCTTGATAGAGCAGTACATGTGTGAATAAGTGTGTGCATGTGTGTGCACCTGTGCATTAGCACACACATGTTTGTGCTGGACAGGTTTTCAGAGAGGAACTAGAAGCAAAACAAATTTTCAAGCAAGAGTATTTTAAAGGATTCATTCAATAAATCAGCATGCACAAGTTTTTCAGGACAGACAAGATGTGTAAGTGCTTGATCATAGTTTTTCATCATTCCATTACCAGTAGACATTTAATACAAAAGTAATATTGTCCAGGAACCTATGAAGATGAAAATAGTACCTGAATTAGTTCTATACAAATATATCTCACCATGAAAGTGGATATAGTGCAGTTGAATACCTCATGCTTAATACCATGTAATCTGGAATCTAAATTTACCTTTCTGTACATTAAAGTGTACAAATGAGGAAAAAGAAAACCAACCCTGAGTTGGTTTAACATTAAAGTTAAAGATGACAGAGCTCAAAGTAAGGTCTTTTATATTTCAAATTTCTATGAGAAATGACAAGTGCTACATAAATAACTATTTAAGACACTAATTCACAGTCCCTCAATGCTTTCCAAACCTTATTGCAAAGAAAAACATTGTCTAACTTAAGGTAGAAATAATCTTTCAAAATGGAAGGGTTTTCTTGTTTGTTTGCTTAGATAGGTGAATTTTGTTAGTGAGCCCAAACTGAAAATCGTTAAGTTCTTTGCAATCATTTATTTTTGCTTTTAAAAATAGCTTTTCTGGAAGCTTACAGTTAATAGAGATTTTGTGTGCTCATAAATATCTAAATATATCTTTGTACTCCAAAGTTTTGACATGCTGTTTATACCATTATGGGAAAACCTGACACTCTTTTTCTGTAAACAAACAGATATCTCAGCACTCCTTTTTTTTTTTTTTTTTTTT
>WEIU01003287.1:7515-19261 GCA_013389925.1 Aegithalos caudatus
TGTTTTTTGTTTGTTTTTTTTTTTCTTTTCCATTTAGAGCGCCCTGTTTGTTAGGAGGATAAGACTGAACCCCATAGAGACCAAATATAAATGCAATTTAAAATTATTCTTAGAACTGTGTCTGCCATTTCCTTTTCATGGCGCAAGAGACAGAAATATTTTCTTGTAGGCCCAAGTAAACTGTGACACTCTTGCAAGGAAAAATGTTCCCTTTAATAAAGAAAAATATTTGTATAGCAACGTCATCAGGAAGAAGTTTCAGAGTAACTCACAGCAGTCATAGACAAGTTATAAGAACTGAGGAGAGAGGTTTCTTGCCAAGAGCAACACTTGTTTAGTGCCAAGATGGCAAATACCCTATCTTCCCTGGAATCTCTTGTGTGTGGGAAACTCTCTTCCACAAGTCTTTAGTTTTAATGGTTACATTTTTGGGTAAAAGCCTTTCAGCTCATTCACTTCAGTCAAGCTACAAGTGGTCATCTTCACTTATCCCCTGGAAGCCTTGTCATGTCCCCCAGACTGCCACACTGCTGAGGGTAGATGTCAGATCTCTTCTGAGCCCTCTGTGTACAGTAAAAGGAGGCAGATTGTCGGGCATCAGTGTGTCCCACAGTTTTCAAATTACCTTATGAAAGGAAGGGGGGATAAAAAGATATGACTGCTGCTCTGGGTAGGAGACAAAGGAGGAAGCAAAATAAAATTGGCAGAAAAGCTAACCTCCCTGTGCTAGTGCTGGAAGAGTTTCTTTTAAGAATGGAAGAGTGTTTTTGAAGAATGTAATTTACAAGTGTTTGCAAGAGAACAACTAGTTTCATGTCTGCTCAGGAAGCTGGAGTAATGGATTGTTAAATAGGGTTGGGAAGTGAAATAGAAGGATTACTCCTCTAACCTTGCCAAACTGAGCTCAAAACTATAAAGTCACTGCTGTAAGTACTAGATGTGCAATTCTCTGGAGAAAGCATCATTGAAGAAATTATGGACTGTCATGTTAGAAGACTTATGGCAAATTCTGCAAGTCTAAGGCTACCCAAGGCATTGAAATTATGCCTTGTAAGGAAGCACATTCTTCTGTCCTCTATTGAAATGGAGCTTTGCAGAAGCTTAGGACATGAGGTGATTCAATCCAGGACCAGAGGTACATGACTGGTACTTGTCTCTTAACTACTTTAATTTAGCAGTCTTCCTGAAATGAGTGCCTAAGGTCTATGTCTGGTCAGTGAAGAGAGGAAGGTCTGTAGAAGGTCTTCACAGGGATCTATCATTTGCTTCTGCTATAAGGGGACAAGTATTTCCTGTTGGGAACTTCAGAAGTACTTTATTTTTTTTCCACTGAGGAGGACTAGTGTTTCCTTCAGTACTTGAACTCAGAAACAAGTTCAGAGCTTAAAATAGTTGGGCAACATCATGAGCATACCTATCAAAATAAAATAGCCACCTTAGTCCTGTTAATCTCCATTTTTTTTCAGTCTGAGCAAACCTTGGTTATAAGTCTTGCTTTGTTGCTGTAAACTGAGCAATTTACTGTCCTGATGATTATCAGTGCCAATAGATGTATTGTGTCTGGCTGAGATGGAGTTAATTTTCTTCATAGGAATCCTTATGGCACTATGTTTTGGATTTTTGACCAAAACAGTGTTGATAACATATTAATGTAATAGCTGCTGCTGATCAGTCACTGCACAGCATCAAGGATTTCCCTGTTTCTCACACTGGTCCGTGGGCTGCCTGGGGGTGCATAAGAAGCTGTGGGGGGACACAGCTGGGACAGCTGACCACAACTGACCAAAGGGATGTTCCATACCATATGACATTGTGATCAGCACTAGAAGCTGCAGAAGGAAAATGAAGGATGAGGTTGAGAGCTGTAGCATGTATTTTCCCAAGTCACTGTAACATGTGATGGACCATGGCTTTCCAGGACATGGCTGAACTGATGGGAAGCTGTGAATGGATTTTTGTTTTGTTTTGTTTTGCTTTACTTCTGCACACAGCTTTGCTTTCTCAATTAAACTCTATCTCAATGAAAGAGTTTTTTCACTTTCACTTTTCTGATTCTATTCTCCATCCTGATGGTGAGGAGTGAGTAAGCATCTGCTTGGGGCTGAGCTACCTACAAGGATGATCCCATGACAATAGAGAAATCCTCCAAATAGTTGTTATCTTTAAGAAAGATATATTAGAGAAAAAATAAAGTTTTTTAATAAGATGTACAGAATAATTTCTTTAATTTTTTTCTCTTAACAAGTGTCTATTAGGCAAGATACTATTTCCCCAAAGGTGTGAATATTTGCCTATGCTCTTGTGCAAACAGAAGGCTCAATGCCTACCTTGATTTTAACAGGTAGAACATAAGGAAACAAGCACCATATGATTCACAAAAGATATTTTCAGAATTCTAATGATTTATTTGGATATAGACACTATTGAACTAACTCTTTGAAAAGAAAAAAGGGAAATTTTTTTACTAAAATCTGCATATGCTCCTCCCATTTGTGCAAATGGTGAAGCTGAGGCAATAAGCAGTTAGTGATGTAAGATCTATCATCAGTCACACACAGGTGGAAAAACTGAAGAAAATTCTAATCTTAGAACATTGCTTTCCCCATTAATGAATACAGCAAGATTTCCAGACAGGTGTTTCTTGAGAAATTCATGTTACTCAAATACAAAGACCTGTGGAACTAGGGAAAGCATGTTATATTAGGTCCAGAGAACCTGTCAGAATTGTTGATTAGTATTTTCTATTACAGAGAACTACCCCAGAAAATTAGTTAGCTAGGATCCCACATATATGAGAGAATAGTAAAATTAGTTACTTTAAAAAAATTATTACTATTTTTGTAATTTTTTAGTGTAGACAAGGCAAGAACAGTAATGTGTACTCTTCCCAGACAGTTTTAATTTACGAGACAATTTTGGCATCACAATCAGTTACTTCATTTTAACTGAGATTCTGAAACACTCCATACTGCATTTTTTCAAAGTTTTGTCCCACCTTTCCTCTAATGGAGTTTCCACTACAGAATCATGTAAGTTAATGCTGGAAAATACTTACTACATCACCTTTTCTGTCTTTTTGATTTTAGCAAACATGAGTGATGCAACTATTCCTTTGATCTCTTATTTGACTTAATCTTGAAAACTAGCTAACAGGATTTCTTCATGCTTTGTCTAATCTACTCTACAAAAAAAAAAAAAAAAACAAAAAAAAACAAAACCAAAACCAAAACCAAAACAAAAACCAAAAACAACCCAACTTCAAGCCCTGAAAAACCCTGAAAGACAGTAAAAACAATTACTAGAGCAGCTGAAGGTCAATCCTATGTTTTAAATCTTTAATTACTCTAATTTAGGTTTAATGTGCATAAGTTGTTTACATATATAATGGTATTGTCTTCTAAGGACTGGAAGCACTCCAAGGGTCACAAGAGCTTCAAAAAGAGGGTATAATTGTCAAACTTAAGATTTCTTGAATTTCAGCATGCTTAAAAAATGAAATCAGTTGTCATTAAGTTTTAGAAATTAGAATGATATTTTATTAAATACTATTGATATTATATTACTATTGTTAATATTATATAAATAGTATTGATATTATATGAATAATATTCATATTCTAATAAGAAAGGCAAAAGCCCACCCTAGCTGTACATGCACAATGATGAGTTTTATTTTCATTCAGGAAAGAGATGTTGCATTCAGGGTAGATAATTCCACAAACACATCATCTTGTTAAAATAAGCAGAGGACTAGGAATTAGTAACAAAACTCAAGAGCAAATACAAAACATGGTGCACCCATGTCTCAACCACAAAAGCAGATTTAGTCACACATCTCAGACAGGAAATAGGAGAATAGGAAAGGAACACAGATAGACACAAGGTAGGTGAGTAAATAGGACAGGTAAGGATAAATCATGGTCTGGGCCAATTTCTGTATCACAGAGATTAAAATGGGAAAAAAAAAAACCCAAAAAACCACCAAACAGCTGAAGGGATATATGAGAGTGCTCTGTAAAATCTTGACCATCCTGGCAATGATTAGTCACTGTTCTTCACATAAGAACCAGGAAGCATCAAATGAAATTAGTTTCCAGTAGGTTAGCGCAAATAAAAGGGAGTAATACTTCATGGAGTGAACAGGCTCATTGTAGAATTTATTGTTAGAGGAAACCCTGGATGTCAAAACTTGAGATGAGTTCAGGAAGTTGCTTCAGAAAATGGTTCGACAAATTAAGGAAAGAAAATATCACTAAGGTCTATAAACCAAACAGAAAGGAACTCTGGGCCAGGAAATCCCTGAGCTGCAGATTGGCAATAGTTGTGAGGTGGTTTACTGTGGGTAGTTTGAGGAGGTGCATATCTGCTTGTTTTATCCTTGTCTTGTGGTATCTGATAAAGGTCACTTCCTGAAATAGGATACTGAGGTAAATGAATCTCTGGCCTGTAACAGTACAGCTGATATTGTGCCCTTGTCCCAAAGCAGACAGAAAAGTGACAAAACACCCTCTCTTCCTATTTAATACACTTCCACCTATTTCTCAATATAGATTGAACATACTGCAAGTTTTACTTGGTAAAACTTGAGCTCTGGCTCCAAATATACTTGCTCCAAATACATTCTGCCTTCAGGTGAAACTGGAAGTAACAGCCAAGGCAGGTCCACCCTGCTACTGCCTCCAGGATGTGGCAGCATCTTGGAAAAAAACCTGTCTCATTTGGTACCTAGTGCATATATGCTGGTATGTATTTTTAAATATACTGAAGGAAATAGCCTCAGATTTTAGACTGGGGCCAGATGGCTGATTGAAATTAAAATAACACAGATACACAGAGGAATGGCCACTCCAAAAAAGATGAACTCTCTGGTTAATATGATGCAGAGGCTCTGAACAGTACTGCATGTAATTTACGTTATATTTCAATATTGTGTTCATAAAAATAAGAAATAAGGATCTGATGCATCTCAAGATGAGAATTTAAAGATATTTCTGAAAATTACTTTAAATCTTTGACTTTACAAGTGAACCCTTTGTTGAGAAAAGGGACAGGCAGCCACTAAAATTATGCCACTCCATTTAAAAGATAAATTGGAATTTATTTATAGAATTTATATTAGTAATATAACAGGACACCATATATTCACATTTATGACCATCTCCCTTATATTATTCTGAATGCAGAGAACTACACTATCAAAAGTACAAGCAGAAAAATAAAAGTTTTGAATGCAATCTATAAAATATTCATTATTGAGTCTTTCACTCCCAAATACAAGTTTTACACCTGAAATTTTCTCTTTTAGTTATGGCTTAATTTTAGTTAATTTAGTTTATAACTATAACTTAATTTAGTTATAGCTTGAATTTGCTATTCTTTCCTCTTCCCCCATCATAAGCTATCCAACCAAATCAGGGAATATTTAAATCAGATTTTTAAGTGAAAAGTTAAATTGTGTCACCTCTCCCAGAAGTTAATATGTTCCCAGTGCTTTCCACTCTCATCATTTACCTGTGGTGGATATGAAAGCAAATATACTACAGGACATACCATGAACAGCTGCAGCAACAGCACCAACAAAAGCAACATGTGTTGTTGGGCCTTTGGTTTCCAGGTGCTTGAGACACAGCTGATGTTCCTTCATTTTGTGACTGCTGCCTCTTTCTCATTTCAGCTACTTCAGTGCCCAAGTGGCTATAAGAACACAGACATAAGAGATGTACAGAATTACTACAGGCTGTCATAAATCACATTCACATTTTTACAGCAATGTCTGATGCAACCAGTTCTCGCAGCTCATGGCAAAAAAAGCATTTGACCATCAGCTGAGGCAGCCAAGAACTAGATCCATTGTTTTAAAAGCAGTTTCCAGAAGACCACATCTCTGTGGCAGGCTTACGCTCCTGTGCTGCTGAATCACACCCATTTTTACTGCTTTGGCTGGACTCAGAGTGCTGTTTATTATTGTGTTTTCAACAGCAAGCCATACAGCTTTTGCAGCACTTGGGAGAGACTGCCTTGTTCCTTACCTTAGGACTGTCACAGCTGTTTCCATTGTACAATATACAGCTAAAAATACAGCAGGGTGATTATTCACCTTAAACATGAGTTAGAAACTGACTTTTTTTTTTTTTGGCTTTTTGACTTCTTTTGCCTACATCAGACCAACAAAATTGGTGTGATATATCAAGGGCAGCTGACTGGTAAGGGACAAGATTTTTATATGTCATTACTTAAGAGTTATTCTTGGTAAATAAAATTAAGAATAAATATGTATTTATAAAATACTTTTCCACCTTTGAGACTATTTTCTGGTCACAGATGTTCTTTGCCCATTGCCAGTTTTTCCTAGGTTTTATTAGGCCAAAATTTTTTTTCGTCCCAGTGACTAAAAATATGGAGCTGGAAGTTGTATACCATGCATTACCTAGTTTTCAAAAGAAGTTAAACATTTACTGCTAAGTGATGTTATTTAGGAAGGTTTAGATGTCAGGATCCTTCACACAACTCATGTCTTTGTACAACAACTGTAATTTTCCCAGAGTAATGGCTAGTACAAACACATAAAAAGGAGTAAAATTTAGTCCTTTTGACTTTGAAAAAGGCAGATTACTATCAGATTACTGTGGGAAGGAGCTTGGTTTGAAACAGAAGCAGGTAGTGATGGCCTGGTGTGAGCAGCATGCACTGTGCTCCACACTGCCAGGACATCCTGC
The DNA here is from genome assembly GCA_013389925.1 of Aegithalos caudatus. Lineage (NCBI taxonomy): Eukaryota > Metazoa > Chordata > Aves > Passeriformes > Aegithalidae > Aegithalos > Aegithalos caudatus. The sequence goes on from WEIU01003287.1 coordinate 14,231, forward strand.
TACAAGCAGGAGTGCTGGGGAAAGGCAAAATCTGATTGATTTGCCACCTGGGTACACCATGCACAAACAGGAGACATACCACTTCTTCTACAGGCATTCAAGCAGCAGCTGTGAGTTTTCATTTGCATGGTTGCTAAAACTTCGGAGGTTTTTATTCTGCAATAGTGTCCTTCTAGATGGCTTACACACAGTCACACACAGCAAGGGTACAAGCTTCAGAACTCACACTTGTGCTCTAAAACTCAAGGCTAGTGGTGATTTGGGCTTCTTGCATAGCTATCTTTTCCATGTATACTGTCACTGAGTAGAATCAAGTAATTTCTGAAGTTTTTGGTCAAATCAAACAATGAAGAACCATTTAACAATCATTGGTAGGTGCACCTGTTTATGCTACTGACATTACTTATGGTTTATAGCTGCTCTTGAAATTTAAAATGACATGCAAACAAAACTTACACCTTTTTTTTTCATGTCAGATGAAAACCTCTGGTGTTAACAAGGGATGCTCTAGTGTAACTGGATAACTGCCCATATTTTTTCAATACATAGGAAGGAAGGAAAATTGTTGAAGCATTATATGTAGTTCAGAGAATAAATGACAGTATGAAGTTTCTTTCTCCAAATTACAATACAGAACTTCTGCTGACTGTGCATGATGCAGTTAATTTATTTCATAGATAGCTGTGTCATGCTGTGAACTAGTATTTTTTTCAGCAAGTGCAATGACTATGGTTAAAAGAATTAAATCCAGATATTTTCAAATTGAACTTTTGTTTAAGTAAGACAGCAATTCTAGAAATATTTGTACAACAACAACAACAACAACCACCAAAATTTATTATTTTCAAAAACCAGTAAGTTACCCATATTTAGGCATTTGTTAGTTCTGTTATCTCATTCATTCCACCTGTGTACCTGAAGTCAAGGATTTTTTTCACCATTTTAGCTATATATGTATAAATGTACTTTGGCTAAATATGTGGCACTATAAATAAAGGGGACAAGGTGAAGATTATCCATTCAGACATGATGATGACAGTTGGTGACTTTACTGTAGCGTCACAAAAACTTTACCACACCACAAGATGCTGCTTCCACTAAAATAAATATCCCTCTCCTTTTTCTTCTGCACAACTCACAGTCACTCATTCCCTCACCTGAGCTGTCCCCCTTCTCTGTGTTGGCAGCAGCATTTGTACAGGTAACTGATGAATTTGATAAAAGAATAGGCATGGTTGAAATTTAATCTAGAGGGAAAAGAAAAAAAATAGCTTTAACTTTCTTCAAGTGATTTTCTCATTTACCTTGGGAAGATGTGAGCACTTGGACAGAGCAGGGGAGAAAACTGAACATCAGGCAGGCAAGGAGAATGTGGGGACAACCTTCTTCCATTCATGCTCACACTGTCAGCAAGTGATGGTGAAATGGGTGGGAATTATGCAGCTGCAGTTCCCAACACAGAGAATATGGCAGAGAGGGACAGTCAGAAGTGGGGTTTCACAGGAATGCTTCACACCTTTAATCCTGTCCAGCAACCTCAACCACTGAAAAGTCTCCAGCATTCATCTTTTGGTATGAACTACCATGGCCAACTGTTTCAGAGGTTTGCAAGTCCGGCAGGACACAGAGTTGTGAGGAAATATGGCTATCCATTGTGGAGCATTTCAGGAGAAATGGCTTCCTCCAAGGTTACTCAGAGCCAGTCTAGTCAGGTTTTAGAGCAGAGCTGCTTGCTTTGCTATAGTTTAACAGCTCTGGAGTATGGGGAGACACATAACCCATCTCCTTTCTGGCCACGCATTATTTGGTGAAGGAAGAGGGCAGTCCTTGATTGCAGGTAAAGTTATATTTATCTATTTAGGCTGTATTTAGGAAAAAAAAAAAAAAAAAAGGCATTATAGAGTCAGAATCATGGAATGGCCTGGATTGGAAGGGACCTGAAAGATTATCTGGTTCCAATCTCCCTGTCATGAGCAGGGACACCTTACACTAGAACAGGTTGCTCTCAATGCCTCATCCAACACGGCCTTGAACATTGCCAGGAATGGGGCACCCACAACTTCTCTTGGCAACCAGTGCCTCACCACTCCCACAGTAAAGAATTTTTTTCCTCTCACAGTAAAGAATTTTTTTCCCAAGGAAGGAAGAGAGGAAGAAAGAGTGAGCAACATCCCCAAATCCTGTATGTACATCCAAGGAGATTCTGGACAATAAAGCATTAATTGCAAAGCCAGTAAAGTGCTGAAATGGGATATATTTTGAAATGGGTTGTAAACACAGATAATATACAGTAGGACTATCCTTATCTTTCAAATATAATGGGCAAAGATCTTACTGGCGCAGTTGGAAAAAAGTTGTATTTAATCCATTTCAGATTCTCTCCTTTCCACAGCTGACATTGGTGTTCACTCTGAACCTTGCCGTGTCTCAGGGTACAAATAAAGTGATTTTGCTTGGCATGACTGCTCCTGTGCTCAATAAAAGTGTGAGGCTGAAACTCCAAGCAATGGGACAGTATCAGTGAATACATGAAGTGTTCACTGGCTTAACCAGTGGCTGAAGTCAAAGTCATCAGTCCTGTTCTGTTTGTGTTACTTTCTCTCAGAGAGCTTTAAGCTGAAGCCTTTAAGAAATATGAAAAACCCACCCTATGATGCAAAACTATTACATTTACTGAGGATGTAGTTGCATGGGTGGAAACCTTGGTTTCATGCTTATTTTGGTTGGATTTCATGTTTCATGTTTTATTTGCAAATACCAGATGCCATCTACGCAAAACAGTAATTGATTCCATTAGATTATTTAGGATGCGGAATCAGGAATATCTTAATTCTTGATTATATTTAGAGACTGAGTAGACAGAAGGTTTATATTTGGTGCCTTGGTCCAAGGCATGAAAAAGAAATTTAGAATCTTTGATTCAGCAAGTCACTCTGCTGAGATGAATAATTTTTCTGAAGTATGAAAGTTAGTACATAATTGTGAAGGACTAGAATGTTGTGAACTGATTCTGAGTAGACCTTCTAGAATAATAGTACAAATAGTACACACTGTCTCCAAGATCTCAGTTTGCCTTTTAGCTTTTTCACCATTTTCATTCTTCCTGAGACCCTCTAGCTCGGCAAAAGTACCAGGTGGTAGAGATGGCCCTTTTGTCCAACTAACAGTTTTTCTCCTTGGTACACCACATATGATCTCTCAGACCATCACGTCACAGGTATTAATCTCTTCTGCTAGTTTTGCATCTGGTTCTTTGCCTCCATGGTGGTGGCATGGGTTACTAACTGTGTTATGATTTCTGTTTGTACTGATAGGAAATAGGAATAGTATTCAAGCTTGCTTAACTGATTCATTCTCTTGGGGGTGAGTTGGTATTATGGCCCTTTGAGCAATCCCATAATCATGGAGGACTTCATTTTGCAGAACATCTGCTGGCCCTTCTCTTTAGCTGAGGAAAGGAACCCAAGGGTACAGCAACTGTTTATTATACCAGTTACGAGACTGGTGGCTCTTATAAACTGCAGAGCAAGAAAGTCTGTGCAGCCTTGTGTGCATCTTCAATCTTGCAGTCCTGGAAGATTATGAATACTAAAAAACTCTTGAATAAGGTTTCCTATTAGTTCTGGAACCAATGGCACAAGGATCTGTTCCTGTGTTTAGATAGTGTAATTACCACTTATTCCACTGGGTTCCCAGGAGTAATTATTGCAGAAATCCCCTTGTGCACTGTCTTGGGAAGACTGCTCAAAGAAATAACCGATGGAAGAATTATTTGGTTTATTACATTTATACCTGGGAAGCCCTATTGAATACAGACTGCAGTCCCTTCAAGTTCCAAAGAGTACCTTTAAAAAAATGAAAATATTTCTGAATTGTTGTACTTCCCTGACTCTCCACCTCCTGTAGTATTCTTGTTAAGTTTTAGATAGGTTTTAGAGTGTTTTCCCCAGAGATTCTTATGGCAAAAAACACAGGCTGCATCATTTCAGTCATTTAACTTGATGTCTCTCTTGTGATGAAGAGATTTTTATTTAAATTCTTTTTCCCCCTGGCCTCAAAAGGCTGTCATTACAGTACTGCAATTTACTGAACTTTTGGCACTGTCCCATCTGGCCTTCTTCACTTGTTTTGGAGCTTTCCCTTGCACATGTGCCCCTGTAATAATTTCTGTCTCCCCCTGAGCATTGTGAAGGCATTCCCTGGAGAAGTTCCTGTGCTATGAAATCAGAAGAAAATCTTAAAACTCCACAGGGCATTGAGAAGAGTTTCCATTCTATCTTCTGGAACCATTATCTAACAGCTATTTTGAAAGAGAGAGATCATATAGGGGTGAGGATAAACACACACCATTTTATACAGCAAGGAAGAAGTATTTTGTCTTTGTTGCAGGTAGGACACATAATGGCTAAGATTTTGGGAGAGAATTGGTGCAGTATCAGCTAGAGCAATCTGTCCTTTTTCAAACTTTGCAATAGGAAAGAAAGATCACCTTGCAAAGAAAAGTGCAGTCAATGACTTAAAGATATAGAGGGTGATTGCAGGCAAGAAACTTAGCCCTTAAAATATCTCTTTTTTTTGTGATCTATCACATCAGTTCTCCTGCATTGATTTACTTCTTTCAACTTTGAAAATAAAGGGCCAAAACCTCAACTATGTAGTTTATATAAATTCATACCTTATATATCAGTTTATTTCAGACCCAGATGTGACTCTATCAAACCTCTTAACCACACTTATTTTCACTGTCTTTACTGGCATTCATTTGATTCCTAAAAAGGATTATCTTTAAGTTTAGGGAATTTGAAAGCCTTTAAAACCTAAATATTAAGGTAGACAATATCCATGTAAGACCCCAGCCAGGCTTCACTGTAAGAACCAAAATGTACACCAAGGAAAGCTTTGAATCCTGTGGATTCAAGACTTCAAACTACCATTTTAGAATATAGTCCATATATTTGGAAAATATATGGTGCTTATTAAAACATAATATATGTGCTTATATAGTATAAAATATATATATTTTATATAAAA
>WEIU01003289.1:1899-42146 GCA_013389925.1 Aegithalos caudatus
TATATAATGACAAATTAAGGGGGTAGCCTGGATTGGATATTTCTCTTAGGCAAAGTAATAATATCAGAGTTTGATTTTAAAAAAATTAAATTTCTACTAATTATGACTGTCATCAATTATGTAATTCTTTCTGTAGTATTTTTATTTGAATAAAAGAAGGATCAGAAAATACATTCTGTGATTATAAAATATCAATTGACATATGATCACAAGATATCTAGAGTATCAGGGAAGAAATGCTGGTTTTCAGAAACTGGAAAAGATGGAAATATTTTATATTGGTGTCTCTAGTGCAGCCTTTGCTATTTATTGGTCAGCCAATTAGTGACCACTTGAATTTCTACTGAGAACTTGTAGAAGCACAGTAAAATGAAATAAAATCTGAAATGAGATATGTTGTGGCTCTGTACTCACTTTTTAGATGCCAAGTTAAGTAGTCAGAGGATTTATTTCTGACAATGAAAATCTCTTCTATTCTCTGACAGCCACGAGCTGTTGCTGGTTTTCGAGGAACGGTACGCTACGCATCAATCAACGCACATAGAAACAGAGTGAGTATCACAGCCTCCATCAAAACCATCTCATGTAGCTGAAGCAGTCAGTAATGCAGTTACTAGTCATTTCCTTTTTTGTATTCTCACCTGTGCATTTATTAGGTAGAAATTATTAGCTATAAATTTTGTGAAAGGATAATGTAATTTACAGTAGTTGAGGATAAAAAAGTTCTTGTACAAATAATAGTGATTCTAATACCTTTGGCGTTCAATTGTATTGCAAGTTAGTAAATTAAAAAAGTGAATCTACTGAATTTTATGAGGTACATAATGCCCACTATATTGTCTTAACATCACACTCTAAAGAAAACAGAATAAACAATGCATAAGATATGCAATGCTATTTTAACATACTTCAAATTTATGTTATTTCTCTCTGTCTTCTGTGGAAATTTACTTGTATGTTTCTCCTTAAAATGGCCACTGGATTTAATTAACTTGTTTTGCAGCATAGGTTATATTAAATTTTCAAGCAGTAGAGAATCTATCTTCCCATTTGTTTAGGTATTTGTAATATGCTTTAGAATAATATTTCCTTTTACAGGAAATGGGTCGGCATGATGACCTCTGGTCTCTCTTCTACATGTTGGTGGAATTTGTGGTTGGGCAACTGCCTTGGAGAAAAATAAAAGATAAGGTAAAGCTAGAGGTGAAACCAAAGAGTATAAGGGAGATTTACTTCTGGATTCCAGGGAAATGTGGTGATAAAGATTCCTCTTAGAATCATTAATTAATTTTAACCTTACATTTTCCAGTGTTTTCTAGTGTTAGTTCTTGTGGCTAGTGTCATGGTATAAAAAGCAATAAAATTTTACTAAGTGTTCTAGGAACAAAGATTATACTTCTAGGTTGAAATTATTGTAAAGGACAGAAGTTAAGTGTATATTTGCTATTTACTTCATTATTCCTGTTATCACTTGAGTACCTTATTTCACCTATCACACACACAAAATTTCTAATCTGTTTTGATTATTTGTGAAATGGGCATCTCTTATTTAGTGGTGAGCAAAAGTGGATCGGGCAATATGCAGTAGTGCCTTTAGTCATAAGTGAAGTATGCAAAGAAACAATATCTAATCAGCCTGTTATTACTTCTTGCATCTTCTTTTGAAATCATACTGAAACCAGGTTACTCTCTGATGTGGTTTATGTATTGGTAAATGACAGTGTGGTGTATAGGTATCATCTCCTTTATGGTTTTCNTTCTTCGTTATCAGTTGGCATTCAAGCACAACACAAACACAGTAGAAAACCAAAAGGCTTTTCATACTGAATTTGAAGTTTGTGTATTATTTTGCAAGTGTACTGAGCCCAAACCCAGAATCTCCTATCTTGCTATCTGGTGTGGAGTGGCCTTTCTCAGTACCATTCAGTGTAATGTAGTGACCTGTCTCTCTGGCTAGTGGTGTGTTGAATAAACAGAGAATGAAGGTGTGCCAATGTTTGTTGTGTTACTTACTCCTAGGAGCAAGTGGGCTCCATTAAAGAAAGGTACGAGCACAGACTTATGTTGAAACATCTTCCTCAAGAATTCAATGTTTTTCTGGATCACATTTCTAATTTGGATTACTTCACAAAGCCTGATTACCAGGTAAACACTTGTACTATTTTGTCTTTCTGTTTTAAAAAGAGGAGAATTTTATGCTGTTTTGTCTTCAATTTACTCTGATTTCATTGTGTAATCTGGGTAGTTATTGTGGTTTGTGCCACCACAAAGTTAATTTAATGACCATTTAGTGCCACAGATACATGGTATTTTTTTCCATTTTGGAAGTGTAAGGCTGTTAAGTTTCTAAAAACAATTGACACCTGCTTTTCAGTCAGTATTCCGTTAGGATTGGGAGCTATCCTACTATCACAGACTCTAGTAGGTGCTCCATAAGTTAATTGATTAGATTGTTCTCTCAGTGATTGTCATTCTGGCAGTTTTCCAAAGTCTGGAACTCAGCACCTGCAGCTAGAGCACAACATACACTCATGGTATGTTTTCACAGATCACAGAAAACCAGTAATTTTTTGTTTTTGTTTAGGGGAATATTGCCTGCTGAAATGGGCAGCCTCTGCTCAGTGGTAAGGTGGTATGTGCCAAGAGGATATGCTGTAGAGTGTGTCTTAACTCACTGAGTGTTGACCTATGATTAAACAATAAATAAAGATAGAACTTTTTTCCATTTTGTGGAAAGCAGCAAAGGAATGCTTAGGAAAAGCAGGAAGGCAGAGACTTGAGTTTTTTCAGTCTTGCACACTGTGAGAAGTTGTACTGATCGAATTGCACAGCATGACAAACTGTCCCTGTGTGCCTTCCTTCTGGCCCACAGAAACATGCATTCCTGTCAGTTTCCCACTTGCAGGACCTGTCTGCCTCTGTGCCTTTGTTCAACTCCCTAAATCAGTGAAATCAGAAATTACACTGTTGGTGTTCAGTGTAATTCATTCAACTGAATATATAAATCTGACTAATTCTGGAATTGTAACTTTGATAAGAGTGCCTCCTCTACTTCGCTTGGTAAGATCTACAAAGAAATCAAGATATACAGTAACTGAAATAAGAACTGAAAAATCTCAAGGAATAACTTTTCCTGTTAGTAAGTGGATTTCTCTAAATATACTGGTATATGATTCTACACATTTACAAAACAAATTTTTGTGAAAAATTTTGAATGTTAAAAAAAATCTATTACAAATATAAAAAATGGTCAGTATTCCTGAAAAATAAATACTTAGGTTTTTTTTTCCTCTTCTTCATTAAAAATTCCATGAAATTTATCCTATCATTTACAATTAAGTGAGAAAAAATTTCCAATATTTTGTGTGCCTGGTTTAAAGGTGTATCAGATTTTTTTTTTCCTATGGTAAAAAGTACTATTGCAGAAATTTTTATGTTGCATAGAAAAACCTTGATTACAGACTGGTAAATACTTTTTACATTACAGAACCTGAATGATAAAGCATATAGACAGTTGTATGTTTTGCAAATCCTTTTATAAGGTCTATTTGCATCTAACACAGCACATGCACTCAGCAATTAACACGGTACCAGGACAGAGTTTTTCCATGATAGAGACAGCCCAGTAATTTACAGTAGCACTTGCAGTTGTGTAGCTGCAGCCTGACCCTTACAATATAGTCTTTCTTATGTGCTTTAGACCACAGCAGGGTGGTTTTATTTAGAGCAGTGAGAATGCTCTTTTAAACTCTGGTCTCTTTTAACTTGTGTTTGCAGTGGTGTTGTTCCTACCTACTATATTCTTTGTATTTATGGGTGGGCACTGAACAAGAATGTATGTATATCCACGCTTCAAAGAGTTTACAGTCTAAAAAGTTCATAACCTAGGCCAAGAACCCATGTTTGATTTGGCAATGTCAGATGTTTATTTTATTCACGTATTTGTGCATACATTGCCTCAGCTTCCTGATATCATTAAGCATTTGAGTTTGTATTTGCCTCACAGCAGAAATTGATGAAAAGATTTAAGGGAGAATAACCTTAAAAACTACTTCAGAGACACTGCTTAATGTTTAGAGGGAGAGAAGAATTAAACACAATACATAAGGGACAGAGTGAACTATGGCTTTGTGCTCTTCAATAGGGTTACAGAAATTACTGGGACAGGTGGCACACAGAAGGTTCTTGAGAGTAAAAATTAAATGGGTGAGACCACTCTATACAAGAGAAATTATCTAAACTTCCCATCTATTTTAAGTTGCCAAAGGGTATGCCAAAAGACAGCGTGGAAAAAGATTCAGCATCCTGGATTGGAAAAAACCACAGATTTTTAGCTTCTAGGGAAAAAAAAACACCTTAGAAATGTTACAGAGTAAGAGAATGATATGGACACAGGCTTCCGGTCAGTGAATAGAATGAGACAAAGTTTATTTCACAGAGAGGAAAGTGATGCCATTTGTTTCTCTGTCATGGACACAAATTTTCTAAAGGTTTTTTTCATGGCATAAAATGAGGACTGAAAACTTAGACATTTTGTAAAGTTTAAATGTCAGCATTATATGAAGTAAATGACATGGTTCTTAATGACAAAAAAGGTTTGAATTTTCAGATCAGTATCCTTTCCTACATCTCATTCATTTCCTTGGTTTCATTGTTACCAAATGTATTCTTTTCTCTTCCACTGCTAGAGAGCCATTGTATGGTATTCTACAGCAATGTGGTTATTCTTCTTTATGTGTGTGTATTTATGTCTTTTTGTAAAAGTCTATGGTGTATCTTTGCCTCATGTATGATAAAAACACAGATGTGGGTGGGTTTTTTTTTCTGTTTAAATAAAATGGAATTTTGTATATCTTGACCTCAAAATCTTGAAAAATGAGAAGTGTTTCATATAAAAAGCTCATTTAATATTGTTGTCAATATTACAGGAGGATATTTCTTAATTGCTTGGTCTCAAACAAAAATGAAGCTTATTAAATTTTTCCTTTATTTTCAGCTTCTCATGTCTGTGTTTGACAACAGCATGAAAACATTTGGGGTTATTGAAAGCGACCCTTTTGACTGGGAGAAGAGTGGAACTGATGGCTCTCTCACAACAACAACAACTTCAACCACTCCTCAGCTGCACACTCGTCTTACACCGGCTGCAATTGGGTATGCACGGTGTGGTCTCTTCAATGGCAGCCACAGAGGGGCTTCCTACCAAAGGGAAATGATCTCCATAATTTAGGTTTTTTTCTGCAGGATTTTGAATGCATAGAGGAAGGGATGTTTGGGAGCATTTGAACAATTTCCATTTTTAGGGTTCTAGTTTATACTATCCTGAAAGATCAGCACTACAGTCCTAAAATTACAGCAATAAAAATAGTACTCCAGGAAATTGCATGTAAATTTGCTCATCCATCCTTTACTAAATCCTATTTTGTGAAACTAAATAATGTGTCCTGAGTTTAAGTGCCTGGAAATTTAACTGCCTGGAAATAAACCCATTGTTTTCTGTAAGCTTGGAATAAAATTTGAGCTGCAATTTCCTTTTAAGTTTGAAAAATGAATGGATCTTTATAAGAAATTTGGAAATAGATTTTGGTTGTGTTTGAAATAATATTTAGTATGTTATTTGAGACATTCTGTAATGAAGTAAGTTGGACAAGATCTGATACTTAATATTACCCATACTCATCTCAGGACTGCAGAAGATAAGAGGTGTTCATGGATGAATGTAAGAAGTGTTTATGGGTGCCACTGATTTTTTTGAATGGAAGAATACATGTAGAAGTCAGGAGAGAAGTTGAACCTGGACATGATCTCTAAGAAATTTGCTCAGAAGTGGCTTCAAAAACATTCAAAAAACCAGCTCTTATGCGATAGGTTTTTTTTATTTACACATTTTGTTATATACCAAAATTAAATAAATTGTGAATGCCAGGAAGTAGGGAATTTTATTAAATGATTTCCAAGATTTAGTTTTCTGCAGAAACATAATTTTCTTTGTAAGTTTTTGTTTATTTCTTTCTTTTAAAATAGAAAATGATTTCTGTAAACACATGAGAGTATAAAAATTTTTACTTTTCTGATTTTGTTTTTAAACTACTTTTGTAGAATTGCCAATGCCACTCCTATCCCAGGAGATTTGCTGCGGGAAAATACAGATGAAGTATTCCCTGATGAACAGCTCAGTGATGGAGAGAATGTTATTCCTGTTGGTGTATCACCTGAGAAACTACCTGGATCCCCTGGACATCAGCGTCCTCAGGAAAAAGATGTTTGGGAAGAAATGGATGCAAACAGAAACAAAATAAAACTGGGGATCTGTAAGGTACTTTCAAATCTGCGTTGTGAAGACCATCTTTGAACAGTCTCTTGTCCTTGTAGTGCACAGAAGATATAATTAATAAGACAGTTGTACTGATACTGATTAGCCGGAATGATCTAAGGAAATGATTTATGGTAGAAGTAACACATTTTAGATACTGGAAAAAGCAGACAGGCTTTTGGGCCTTGTGTCATTTTATCAGGTCTTTATGATGAATAGCTTGCTGATAATATGAGACTCTTTGTAGTTTACTTATACTCATTTTCATCAGACATGATCTTCATTTTTGCTCAGTGAATGATATCAAAGCAATTTTCCTGCATCTTGCACGTGTAGAAGCTAAGTACTAAATGTACAAAAGAAGATTTTGATGTTCTTCTATTGACAAATCATCAGCATGATTGCAGTATCCATTTAATTCAGAGGTTCATTGGCTGGTCTTTAGAAGAGAATGCTGCTTTATTTTCAAAATGGTCTCTGAGAATTGGCTCCTGTCTTCCTTACTTGCAATCACAGTATTTCAAACTTGGACAGATGTAGCCTGTTTCTTGATACAACAGTGTTTTTAACATGAAAACAGAGCTGGTACTAAAATGTTCTTTTTCTAGGAGGGCTGTCTAGTTTTGAAGCTGTTACTCATTATTTGCTAGGAAAAAAAAAGTATTGTGGGAAAAACCAAGGCATGGTGCCTGTTTTCAAATTTGTTTGTTTGTTTGGTATTTTTAACCAAAGAGAGAGAAAGGAGATTCTGGTTCTGGTTCAAACCAAGGCACTTTCTATTATACCCTAGTAGAAATTAAGAATGATCCTGATTTCCCAGCTCTAAATAATTTTCAGTTATTATTCTAAATCACGTTCAGTCATTATTAAGATAGAATGCAGTTGGGTTAAAACATAGGTTAAAGTCACAGAAATATTTAGTAGATTTAGTGTATAACAATGTTATATGCTCCAGGGAATCAAAAAGAGAGCCTGGAATCTAACTTCTCTTTAAAAAGAGCACTTGACTGTAAATCAGACCAAATATTCTACCAAGTGCAAGGTTTCAGACTATTACTGAAGAAAATTTCAGAGATGGGTGTGAAATATCAGAGTAAATATAACTGTATTACTGGGTCTTTGATACTCCTGTTCTCAGACTTACGTAGAAACAGTGTTTTGCCAGTATTTTGTCTGCTGTAGGTGTGTGCTGAAGAGCATATCAAAACTACCTTAACTATGGTGTGAACTTAAGGACCATTCCAAATACAAATTGGCTTTTCATGTTCTAAAACCTTGGAAACTCTTTACCATGTTGTACCTTGTCTTCCTCTTGTTTTGCCACTCCTAGTGAGTTACGTTTTTACTTTACATTTTGTGCAGGCTGCCACAGAGGAAGAAAACAGCCATGGAGCAGGGAATGGAATGCTTAATGCCCCAAGTCTTGGTTCTCCAATTCGAGTTCGCTCAGAGACCACCCAGTTAGACAGAGATGTTCCACTGGTGCGAAAGTTACGTTCCATTCACAGCTTTGAACTGGAGAAGCGTATGACGTTGGAGTCTAAGCCCGACACTGATAAGTTTCTTGAGACCTGGTAAAGAAATTCTGTTATCCTTTCACTAGGATCTTTTAAGGATATGTGATTAGGATACTATTATCTTTGCTGGGTGAAGAGCAGGAATGGAGCTTCATTATGCGAGTTACAGCAAAGTATTTTTCATAATATTGCTCAATTAATGGATTTCACTATTTGGCAGCAACTTTAGGAAATGATTATTGCTAAAATACAGTTGAAGTTGGACTTCCACACCTGGGAATTTTGTATTTCAAGACCTACAGGTTGCAACCGTGGTATTTATTAACTTTTTCTTCAGTGGAATACTTTTGACAGTCAGTACAACTTAACCTGAGTAAGAAGATTAATATCAGGTGTTCATTCAATAGAGGTAACACAAGATTAGGCTATATGACATGAGAAGAGAGGTTTACAGGAAGTGAAGTGAAGAAGTTAGAAATCTACCTGCATGCAGCATGCTTAGTTATGCCCAAAGATGTTGCACCAACATAAAAAATCTTGGTGGAAGACAGAGAACTTAAAATGGAATTTGAAAGTAGAGAAGAGACAGATGTATGAAAATGGATTCAGTTTGCCTATTGTCTAGAAAGAATACGTGGGGAGGGACACAGTGAAATCTGACTGAAAGGTAGAGGCTGAGTGGGGACAGTAGAAGCGAGCTGGGGTGATGACAGTGGCAAAATCCTTCTAAATACCTCATAGGGGAGCTAGGAATTCAAATTTCTTTGATGAATCAAATTATGCAAAGCATAAGTAAGGAGTCAATCAAAGCAATAAATGAAATTCTTCTTGAAAGCATATAATAACTGCTGCAGGAGACATCTGTTTCTTCCATTCCTCTTTGAGTCTTTGCTTTGTAACAAATTAAGTACAGTGGACATCTGTGGTAACCTCACTACTTCTTTTCTCTCACAATTCTCCCTTCTGGTAATTATATTTACAATACAACATGATACATTACAACTAAAATTAAAAATGTGTATATTTCTAAGACTATCCATCCATTTTTACTTGACATCATACTTATATGTCTCAAATTGTGGATCTTTGAACCATTGTAGGTTGTTCTAGAATATGACAACAAATTTCTATATAAATCTAGTTTTCTTCTTCTGAAAACACTGAAATGTAATTTACATGATTTGATTAATTATTAACTAATTCAGATATTAACTTCTTTTTTCTAAGTTTGGAGAGGAAACAGAAAGACTTGAAAGTGGCAGAGACTCCTGTTGCTGCTGTTCCTCCTCTTCCTCAGAAAACATCTGTTCCTGCTCCTGGGACTGCCCGCAGGGACCATGTTTGGCACTATGATGAAGAGTATCTTCCAGATGCTTCAAAGCCCATGTCAGCTAATTCTCCTGACCATGCTGATGGTGTTATGAGCAATGGATTTGTAGCTGTTAACCTAAGCTCCTGCAGGCAGGAGGTTGATTCTAAGGAATGGGTGATAATAGATAAAGAACGGGACTTGCAGGACTTCAGGACAAATGAGGCTTTAGGGCCCAAAATGACTGGAAGTCCCTCAGATGAAGAGCCAGAGGTACTACAAGTTCTAGAGGAGTCCCCTCCAGAAGAGCAGTCCAGAGAGGGTGGTTGGGCAAGAAACAATGTCCATGCCAAAACTTCAGGGGCGGAGTTTGTTCTAGACATGGAATGTCATCCTGCTGCATCTGAACAGCTTACCGATAAATTGGAGCTTCTGTCTGGAGCTGCAGGACAGCTTCTTGCAGCCACCCCTACGAGTCCTATGGAAGCTCAAGCAGAAGGAGCACTCACTCCGGTAAGAAAACTTCTTTATTCAGAATTGTAAGAGGAAATGGTAAAGTGGTGACTAAAGTACAGCAGTGTAGCAGGAATTCCTAGTTTCAACAGGTATGGGACTTGATTCTTGAAGACTGATCTTCATATTCTGTTACACAGCTGTTTGCAGTCACCCATGGAAGTGCTTCTTGTTCTGCAGGTGTGATCCACAAAACTGGCCACATCCAACATAGTTATCTATCTATATATCTGTCTATCTAAAGAAGCTCCTTGTGCAGTGATTCCTAATCAGTGAGAGACACACACAAACACGTATTTATTATATTTGCAGTACTTAAACATAAAATTACAATTGAACATGTAAAATTCTGTGCTATGCTGTTTTATGTGTTCCAGCAAGAATCTATGTGGCTGAAATTAAAGAAACAGTTCCTTGCTTTCACATCTCACTATGATTCCTGCAGTGTTTGCTTCTGGAATTCACTTTGTTTCTTCCTGTTCCTTCAGAAATTTCTAATGGTCCTTATATATAATTTGCTGCCTTTTATAAAGTGTCAATGTTTTTCACTTCTAAAATACTTTTACTCCTACTTTACTCCTGTATTTTTCACTGAGATAGATTGCTTTGCTTCCATTGCATATTCTTGTTTTTCTCTTTTTCCATCTTTTCTGAAGAATTCTCAGTTGCACTGTTTTTGAACAGTTATTTTTTTCTCTTGTCACTGTTTCTAAACAAAGATTTCTTTGCCTTTACTTAAGGAGTGAGATTAATGGTTAAGGGATTGAGAATTACCTCATGGTTTTATTTCTCCCCTTTTTAAAGTAGACGTTGTGGCATTTATGATCGAAAGGTCAATTCTTTCAAGTTCCCTTGAGCCAAGAAACCTGGCTATATTTTTTCTTCATGTATCACCACTTTTTGTGAAAGTTACTGCCAGCTCATTAGAAAAGGAAACTTGTCATTTATTATAAAAAGTGGAATATCCTTTATAGTGAAAATGAACTACTTGATGTAATTAACTATAGCAGCACAGTAAAATTTCAATTACACCTAGGTTCTAGTGGAAAAGGCAAGATCGTATTTTGCATACAAGATTATATTTACACATCATACTTTAAATTATATCGTTTAAAGAAGATTTGTTTTGTATGATAGAAAATACAGTACTGTGTTAAACAACAGATTTTTGAGATTTAGTTTGAAATATTAGTTGCATGAAAGAGTTTTGGATGACTTAGCAACCTTTAAAGGTGAAAAATTATATTACATTTTAAAGTTGTTTGGTTTTTATATTTTAAGGTCAGTTTTAGTAAAACAGACAAGAAGGAGCAGCACTTGGTCCTGTACAAAATACTAATTATCAGGTTTTTTATTTCAAAAGCCATTAAAAACAGTAATTTTACATGCAAATGAATTATACAACTGTACACTTTATATAAATGTGGCTCTTTTGGGGGAAATAGCTGTTTTACTTAAAACTAAAAGTAGAGGTTGTACAAATATTATGTACTACAGTGCAAAGGAGACAATACCTTTGCCTGAAAAGGAAGAATCTTCAGAACATGGAAGCAGAAACAAAGAACATGGTTGCAAACAAAGTTAATTATTGTAAAATGCATTTGAAGAAATACTGGCTGAAGTAGAAATTCAAGTGCAATTATGTTTTCCTTTGGCTTTTCAGGGAGATAACTAGTATTTGTCATGACCTCAAAAAAGGGAAAATTAATATGTTTTATGTTATGCTGGAAGGGCAAGTAGTGTTGTGAGTGCAAGATGAATGGCGGGAAGAAACTTGATGTTTCAAAGGTGAATGATGTACAATAGAAAATATAAACTGACCTGGGAATAAAGAAAACAGAAGTTACTTGGCCAGTTTAGATACTGGGAGCAGAATGTCTATCCAGTGTCTGCTCCAGCTGTGATGGCAATTTGTGGTAGTCTTCCATATACTTCATCAGCCCTTGAAAGCCACACAAAGGCCAAGAGGCTATTTCAGGGTGAGTTTTTCTTTGTCTTTCACTGATGTATCCAATTTATAAGGGATACTTTAATATTCCCTATGATGGGTACTAGAACCTAGTTCTTATAGGTGAGTGTTCTTGTCACATCACTGGGAGAAAATGTGTGTTTATGCCTCTTCTTACTGTTATTCTCTCTGTTTCAAAGTCCTGGTGACCTTAGGGAGCTGTTTAGTAGGGTCCTTTTATTTCTTCTTTAGAGTACTGTTTTTTTCAATGTGATCCTTGGTTGTGCATCAGATGTCCTTGTTCTTCAGTAATTTTTTCTAGGTAGCACCTTCCTGGCAATAAAAATAATAGGCAAAGGTCATGCTTTACTTTTCTGCTGTTTTAATTATATTGCACCAGTTACTAAGTGCAGGCTTGGATCCAAGAATGTTAATTTTAGGACTATAAATCAAATGTGTGTTACTAAAAGGGGTTAAAAATAGATGTTGAAATTATAGTAGTATAGAAGCTTAATATAATTACTGAAGTAGTTCACTCATTTCAAACAGCTTGAAACTGTAGGACATGCCAGCATTCATGATCATCATGCTTATGAATATACCTCCCATATGGATTTCTACTGACCTGCTTCACTATCACTTAGAAGAAAGTACGGTTTTGGTTTTTGGGCTTATTGTGATAGGTTTGTTAAATATGCAAGCAATTACTTCAGTGGCGAATGAATAAAATAGTATTCCTATTGGAAACCAAGTATTTTTTAATATTTTCTTTTTACTTTGATGACTATTCTTTGTTCTTTATTTCTTTCAGGGCTGTATTGCTCACTATTTTAGTAAGTAATAGCATGGATGTCTGTATGAGAAACTAATATTTCATACACTCACCCATAATTTTATTTTCTCCTGAAGGAAAGAAATTTCTGGTCTACAGTCCTTCCATTTGTAGATAAATATTCTTCCTGAAACTGTGTGTATATGTGGACTTCCTGTAATTGTTGATAATATCACTTCTCACCTGTTATACACAGCATCAGCATTCTATTAAAAATGTAAAGTTGCACCAGTTAAGAAAGGAATCTTGAACTCAAAAAATAAGAGAGAAAAATGTGTAAGTTATAGGCTTGGGGGTGAGAAAGTCTAAGGCATAGAAAATTACAGCAAATTATGCTATCTATTATGAAAAAAGGCCTGCAGGTAAGAGAAGTATTTTTCATGTTATCAGTCTTGGTTTTCTAGTTGTAATACAGATTCTGTGTGCTACCAGCAAAGACCAGTTTGATCTGGTTTAGTTGTGGGCACATGGTCACATATATGTTGAACTACTCAGAGTGTGCTAAGGGTATACATGCTGACTGTGTGCTTTAATAATGGCTTTAATGTTGATTTTGGCTACAGTACAGACAGTGTGTGATTTGCTGTAATATCTACTGGCATGAAGCTAATTGGTCAAAAGAATTTGAGCTGATCTATACTATTAGTGAATTTATACTGGAGCAGCACTTTGCATCATACGGCTCTAGTTTTCTTTTCCTACACCTGGTACTGATGGGCTAGAGCTGGACTTTCCGTGTTGTGGACCCACAGCCTCATTAATTTTCTGTTTGTATTGAATTGCAAAGAACTCCGTACAGTGCATGCACAAAACCTTGCAACACATATTTGTCAAACAGATATTTCAGTAAATAAGAAATAATGGATTTGAAGTAATTAAACATGTAACAGCTCTTTCCATTTTCATCTTCAGTTTAAGTTAAACAACAGTTTGCTTGGTCCCACTTGGCTGACAACACAAACTCCTGTAGATGTATATATATGTGTGTGTGTCTTGTAGAAGAGGTTTTACTGTGTGAATCTATTTATTCCTATTATTCAGAAGTATGCTGAAATGGAAATTTTGTATGTCAAGGTACTCTTATGTTTTATCAAAAGCTTGCTCTTAAATTTCTAATTATTTCTGAGTTGTAAGTAATTTAATTTTCATGTACCTTCTATCCTCATTTGCTGCTTTTATGAGACACTGGAAATACTTTTCTTTTCCAGTTGTAAGTCAGCTATGCACTGTGGGAACTGAAGTTTTAGTACTGACACAATTAAAAGATACCTTTTCCTTAGAAACGGAAATGCTTGCTAGATGCTCTTGCTTTCCAAAGGATATAGGTTAGAATTGCAAATACCATGATAGGAAACAAAAAGTTAATTTCATGAAGCATGAAGCTTGCAGAAAATTTCCTTACCTCTACTCTTCATGGTCTTCTCTAACTGTAATTGGAACAAAGAATTGCAAGCTATGTATAGCAATCTCATTTACAGATATTTATATGTGTCACCATCAGATATTTATTCAGTGCTGGAAAAGGTCTTGCAAAAATCCAGTTGATTTTAGGTTTGTATATCAAAGTTATAGCTTTATTAGGATCATCAATAAGCAATTTTAAAATGTACTTTGTCTAAAATTATTAGTTTGGAAGACTCTACAGTTCCTATTCTTTTTTCTTACCTCTTATTTAAATGCTTGAATTAATGAATTTCAGGATGAAGCAATTGTTCCTTGATTCTCCACGCCAGTGTATCCTCCTAGTTTGGTCCCATATTTGGGAAATTTAATCAGAATTGTTTAATATTAACCTTACTGATTAATCCTGTCAGGTGCAGCTCTTAATGTAAGCTGTTACTGGCAGAGCTGTAAAGCCTCCAATGGGTGTATATGCTATAAATGTAGCAATCTCAGAAACACGGATATGATGTGCAGATGTGCTGAGTGTTTGAAAGGATCACTCGATGATCAACTAGCCAGCTATCAACTGATGGTCACAATGTCCTTCAAACAGACTCTGTTAGTTTATTAAATTTTAAATTAAATCAGATTGTTACTGACCAGTTAAAATAATTGCAGTGGTTGGACTTAAAGAACCTTTATTCGCCAACCTAAATGATTCTATGATTCTAAGACTGAGTGAATGAAAAGGCAATCTAGAGAAATGATGATTACTCTTGATTTTAATATTGGATTTTTGAAAATGGATGATGGAAAATGTGAAGATTAGACTTAAGACACCTCTTAAATTATGAACTTTCAGCCTCTTAGGGAGTTGTGAATATGGTTTTTGAGGGAATGCGTATAGGCAAGACATAAACAGGAATTATTAAAGTATATTCAACCTTATTTTCTTCCCCGCCATGTTGTTCTCACAGCTCAACTCATGTCATATGCTGCATTTCTCCACTCCAAGAATTTCAAGCCCCATCCTCCGCACCATGAGCCCTATAGCCTATCTATCCATCCACTTGGACCCTCTGAGGGAGGCTGGTTTACCAAGGAGTCAGTCAGCTGAGAGCCACTCCTCTTCCTCCCGCTCAACTGGCCGTAGGCAGCTTCCTGTCATTCCCTGGGGCAACAAGTTCCCCCCTGTCATTTGCACCTCAAAAGCACAACTTGAGCAGGTGAATAAGCCTTGTCTTCATCCAAGTGACTGCACTGTAGCAGTCATCTGCAAAGTTTAACATTTTCAGTTGCTCTGCACTGTCTGGTAGTAGGCATATGCTAGTCATACTGCTATATACAGCATCCTAAAAATGTTTTGAAAGAACAAGTTGGGGAGTAAGAATGGATCTTTTCCAGGAATAGAGTTGGGAATACTCTATGAGGAAGACATATTGTCCCACTTTGAAGAGGGAAGTATTTAAAGAGTTATTATTCAGGTTAAGATCTGGAGCACAAATTATCTCTGTATGTTCTGGACACAGATTCACTTCCTCAAAGATTTTTCTCTTGAAAAAAAGATAGGATTATAAAATCGAGAAAAAATATTTTTGGTTTATTTAAAACCAAGAATAATGGGTTCCTATAATCACAGTACCAGCTGAATTTCAAACTGGGAACAAAAATTAAAATTTGGACTATCCTAAGTGATTTTAATGTGATAAAAAGGGTTCTAGAAATAGTCAGATTTTTTCTTTAGAAATTAGCAAATAATAAATTTTTCCCCTGCTACAGCATATAAAATACAGATGGCATTTATCAGGGGTCACAGGTAATGAAAAGTGTCACAAGAGAAAGGGGACTTTTTATAGTTTTGTATGTCCAGTTTGATTTCAATATGGACGATTGCTTGCAATCAGAACTAAAGTAAAGTAATTTTTGTATTAGTCTCAAAAATGTTGAGATTTGCTGAGTGGCATGTGTTTGCATTGTTGGGTAAAGCAGTATGACATAGCATTAATGCATAGGCCTAACATATCATCATCATTTTATCATTAATATTTAATTTGGATCATACTTTGTGCTGCCTTTCATTTCCAATGTATTTTTCAGTATAAATAGTTCTACATTGCAGATGGTTTTTCTTTTTCAGAGAAGAATGAACAGGAGTATTTATATTAAAAGTAATCCATCAACTTTACTTACTTTCCAAATTCCATAGGATCATTAGTGTGTGATAGCAAGGCAAACTCCTCACTGTTTGTCAGCTGAATGTAAAAAAAAATATTTCTGTTCTTGATGTATAAAAACAAAGAGTAGCTCCCCAGTGTTTATAATTGTGAACGTGATAGGATACCAAAATACCATGTTCTTCATGATGGCTGACGTATTGAGTAGGGCAAGGGACCTAGGAAAAATTAACTCATTCCGAGTTAAACTTCAATATGTTTCAGCATTGGTTTGTATCCTGGGATGCAAAATTACCTACTTTTTTTTTTTTTTTTTTTTTTTTTTTTTTTTTTTCTGTGTAGCTGCAATTTAAGTTTTTCAATCAGAATCTATTGCACGTGTATTTAGCAAACTTAGTAAAATGTGCACTATACTCAGAAGAAGCAAGTTGGCACAGAGGGTCTTCTCTGGCTTCTCTACCCAAAAAATAAATACAGCTGCAATATTAATAAGCGCTGCAAAGTGATGTACTTTGTCATGTGAAGAAGACCTGGCATTGTGCCAGGTGCTGCTACTTGGTAGATGAGCATTAAGCCTCTTCTTTCTTTTTATCTGGTAAGTGTTGGACTCCTATGTTGCTTTTTGAGCTATGATTTGGAAGTCCTAACTGTGTTAAGAATTTCCAGTTTGTCATTTCCTATGGAAAAAACAAGCACATGATTGCTTAGTTCATTCTAACAATGAAAGCCTTGTGTACTTCATGGCTCACTGAAGAATTCAAAAACTTTTGCAAGTTCTTCTTTTTTTGACCTATTTTTAATATTTAAAAGAATTTTAATGTCATTTATATTAATCTGTATAAATATTTGGTATTGAATATATTTTCATGTCTTTCCTGCTGTCTGCAATTTGATTCATCATTCAGAACTATTGAATTACAGAGGTCATGGATTGTACTGTTGAATTTAGTTTCATGTATTAAAAAATAAGAAATTATATGTTTGTTTCTGAAATTAAGCAAATTGAC
Source organism: Aegithalos caudatus (assembly GCA_013389925.1). Lineage (NCBI taxonomy): Eukaryota > Metazoa > Chordata > Aves > Passeriformes > Aegithalidae > Aegithalos > Aegithalos caudatus. The sequence continues at coordinate 18,896 of WEIU01003289.1, forward strand.
TTTCTTTCCAGATTTTTGATGAATGAGGGTTCAGGAATTCTAACCTATGTTCCTGTACTTTGGTATTGGATAAAGGGGATCATGAAATCTCTGTATATTCTCTGCTCACTAGTGCAGAGGGATTATAGCATGTAGGTTGGTCTATATTTGTTCACTAGAGGACTCCTGTCCTGCCATACATAGATAATAGAAGAGAATTGGAGTGTTTTGCTTCAGCTCTCCTTAGTTATTCAGCTTGCAGCATAAAGAAAAAAAGTGTGGCAGCATTACAGCTCGTAAAAAAACATGAATTCTTTGTACTTGGGTATGAAGAGTGTGTCCAGAGCACTATTAGTATCCTTCTCATCTACAGCATGGTCAAATTGTACAGCAAATCCTCTTGAAACCTAACCTTTTTCTTTCTTTCTGTGAATTTTTCAATCAGATGAGTTCTCTGCTCATTTCAGTTCTCTGCAATGGGTATTGTGTGAGATCAATGGTAAAGGTGATGTGAGTGCAGCAACTACTGGCCAGGGCTGTGTGTGACGATACTGCTTAAGTAGTTGTAGTGCTAAATGTGTAGCTGTGTCTTAAGAAACAATCAAAATCAGTGATCTCAGATTTTTATCTCTGGTTTCTCAGCTCTAATTCTGCACTAAGATAGTGAACACTTCTTCTAGCCACTGCAGCAATCTAGAATACTTCTAAACTGGCTGCTCTACAATATGATACAGCCCTTAACAAAGACGGATTACAGTTTTGTCTGTCATTCAGGTGTATTTTCTTTTTTCAGTGTGCTTAATCAGGTATGTGCCCGGAGGCTAATAAATTTAATTATTTTATGGTTATTCATTTTGTTAGGGAAGGATAATCTGTGTCTCGCAGGTTAAGCCATTAGAATTAGTTGACGCTTATACAAATATTTTCTGTCTTAAGTTTCTCAAATTTCTACCTGACTGGAACATTTTAAAAAATATTTTGTAATTATATACTTATATAATTAGTTACAAAATGCTCTGAAATTTTCCCACGCGAGAAGCTATGGAAATTCAAGCCATTACTTTCATATTTATGTCCAAGATGAGAAATTATATACTGATCTGAGTTGAAAAATTTACTTTAATTTTTAAGCATCTCACTGGAATTCAGGGACCTATGGAATAATAAGGTAAGACTTCTTGACATGTTCAAGGGTTATTTAGAGAAAAAACGCATATCCCTTGTAATTGTTTTTCAGGTTTATGAGCTAGGAGTGCACAAATTTTGCTTTTTTTAATGAACTAGTTTTAGGAGGTTTACTTTAGGAGGTTTCACTAGCTGCAATAGCAGAGAATGAAATTTACATTGGTTTTCACATTTAACAATCCTTTTTAGAACCACAAATAAACAAACAAAACCCCAAAGTGTTCTTTTCAAATTTGTCAGTGGTGTTAGTTTGATATGTATGGTAGGATTACCATAAAACTCAGCTAGTTAACACTGTAGTTTAGAATTAAAAATATCATGAAGGGATACATTTGTCCAAAATCCTCTTCTGAACTTCATTTTCAAGGCATGGCACATTATCAAGTAGATATGTTTTTGAAAGAAAAGAGGGAACAGGTTTTCTCTGTTCGGTGAGTCTGTGTTTTTACTGCTGCCACAGTTAAAGCTGTAATTTGTCTGTAGATAAATGGTTCTAATTTCAGATTTTACAGAATTGGTATGCCTCTTGTTACCTATCCTGATGGAAACTATATTGAGTCAGCATGAGGTTTAAGTTACGTTCTTCCCTGTTTTAATCAAGGCACAAATTCAAGGAGTTGGTCGAATTTGTAGCTTCTAGAACTGTTTCATACACAGATTTTATCAAGAAGGGAAATTGTAGAGATGTTATACCATCTCATTCATGACAGGGTAGTTGTTAATAACTGTTACTTCTTCAATAAACTTTAGCCTGGCTTACATTCTTTTAAGCAACTGAATCTTATATTGATAAGAAGAATTCTCTTCTATACACTTTTTCTAATGCAAACAAGAAAAAATTTTATTTGTTACTTTTATCCAAGTGTCAGAGGAAATTGCTTTATACATAGAAGTCTAATTGCTGCCTTTTCAGAGCAGTCTTTTGTCTGAAGGGAATTCTCCAGGCATACTTTGTTCACATCTGCCTTTGGTGTAAAGAAGAATTAAATTGTACAGTATATTAAGTTCTTCCAATGAGAACTTTCCAAGTTGTAAATTACGTAATTAAGAGTTGAGGACAAGCAGTCAGCATGAGCGACTTTATTTTTTCCAAGTAGTGTGTTGCTGTAGAGAACATTTCCATTTCTAGTGACAGAACCATTCTTGGCCATTCTGCTTATGCAGATTTCTGTACTAGAAGCAACAGAAAAGTCATGAAGGTCTGGAAATTGAATTAGCCTTGGCAATAGCATCCACATACATTGGGTCAAAAAACCCCAAATATATATGAAGTTATAATTGTTTTAAATGTTTGTGTTTTCTGGCATCAGCAGTGTTTTTAAGATTCCCAAAATTGGAAATCATAGGTTTCAGCTATTTTTGTCTGTCCTTGAAGTTACAGGGGTGTTTCTTTTTAAATTATTATTTTAAAATGCCAATCCTATACAAAACATGTGTGATTTATTACATTTCTCTAACATCATAATTTCATTAGCATAAAATAAGTAAAGCTGTTTCAGGAAAGCTAAGTGGTCTGTGAGATTTCCTGTGGAGAGCTGATTAACTCTGGGGTCAACAATTGTTTTCATGATGACGCTTCATACTATAATCATCTTGAAATAAATAGGTGGTTACAGTTCAGAACATAATGACTAATGATTATTTCTCATGTAATTAAGTTATAATTGATCTAATTAATATAATTAATATTGTGCCTGTAGATAAGTGTACACACTGTCTATAGTATCACCCATAAGATAATCTTTAATTTAGACGTATTTATTTCTTCAAATATTTTTCTTTTATTATTAAAATCACATATGATTCTAGTGCAACTGTAATTACCGAGAAAAAACTTCACACCTCTGAACTGTGCATAAAGGCAAATTAATACTTTCTTTGTTTCCAACGAACCATTTCTGTGGAAATCAAGAAAAATAATACAATACTGACCATTTTAATAGCAGTACCACAGGAGTATTATGAAGTAATAGTCTGTAAGCACCTCTGCTTTCCATTTTAGCAGTAAATTTCAGGAATGTTCTTCAACTGGTTTATGCTGCTTATTATATAGAAGTAAATTCAAATTGAATGAGTACTTGTTTTAGTCATGTTACCAAACTAATTAGCCACTTATTTACAGTCACAGTCATTCTCTAAAAGCAATTAAAGATACTATTTTTAGAGCAATCAATATTTACCTTATTGGATATTTGAGGATNTAAAGAATTCAGAAGTTAGGCCATGGCTAATAAGCCTTGGAGAAAGACTGAAGATATCTATGTTCTTTATCCTCAAAAGCTGCCTATCACATTAGAAAATTTGGAAACACAGTTGTACATTTATAGCTCTTCATCTTAATTCCATCCTCTTCCTATTTCTTGCAACCTCCCTGTAAATCAATGCCAAAATTAACATTACAGAGAAGATAATATATCTGAAAAGCTGTGGAGAACAACATATTCCTCTTTTCAGATAGACATAAAAAAATCTTCTTATGTTAATTCTCTTTAGTCTAGGATTAGAGCCTGCCACATGTGAGTTTTTACCAAAAAATGTTGGTGTCCTGAGGTTCAGCAGTTCCTACAAATGCCTGCAGTACTATATATATGGGGCTATTGAAAGGGATTCAATACCAAAATTTACAATCATCTCTAGTCTGATGTTCCATAACACTCAATTACAGCCATGTATTTCTCCTGTTTATCCTCATATAAATGGCCAATGCGCTTTAGTAAAGGTATAATTAATTATCATTAACTTCCCTGCTGTGAGCTTAATCTGGGAATGGAATGTAAGGGATACAAAGTATTACACTCTAGAAAGTCAGTGGGAGTGACAGTACTAGGTAGGGAGGATTTTGGGAAGTAGGTCTGTTTTGAACTGGAAGCTGTGAGCTGTCTCCCAAGATGTAAAGTATAGCAGTGGTTTTCTTGTATGAGAGTGGCACTTGCAGTTAATTACAGGATACTGCACTTACATACCCTTGGCACTTTCATTCAACCTGCAGTTCAAATTTCTTTCCAGAGGCATAATGTTGTGGAAGGAAATAGAAATTAAGGTATGTAAGTAAAGAAAACTCATGAAGTAAGAGGAAGCTAGTGAACTGGAAAGATTTTGGGAGAATTTTTAGTCTTGCCGAAGTTGCAGACTTCTACTAACATTGGTTGTATTCCTGCTGGTTATAGAGCTAACCATGGGTGAAAAAGAAGCAGGGAAAAGAGAAAAGATACATGGGGTTTGTTCTACTGGATACAAAAGCTTCAAGGTTTGCTAAGGTAGAAAAGATGTTCTGAAGAGTAAACTGATTAGGTGAAGTGTCTTCAGAATGTCCAGTAATATAATGATGGTGTATTAATATGAGAAATTACAAATAATGAAAGGATTAGCAGGAAACAAATTTGTACACCTTGTTTCTAAGAGGCCTGAAGTCCTGACAGCACTTCACATGCAGAAATATCAGACATCATGAGTGGAAGGAAGAAGCTATTGCTGATATTGTGCAATAATCCATATTCACACCTTTATGTCTTTCAGACTTAGCAACTTTACAGACCTGAATTCAGTATTTCATTCCTCTACGATTAGCTGTATATGTACACAGAGGCATTCATGCAAGCATATCACTTACTATTGCAGTTTGTCAAAGGTTTAAAAGGAGGAAAGTTTACCAGATATCATGAAGGGTGTCTGAGAGATATTTATGTTGTTGTTTTGTTCTTTTTCCTTCTTGACATCCCACTCACTGTAACATAAAATTTCTTGAAGAAATGCAGGATAATTTCTCATCTTGGTTCAAGTGTAAATTTGAGAAAACAGAAAGGAATTTGGAAATTATTTAGGGAAGGCCAAAAGATTCAAGACTGTGGTGGTGGTAATTTCATTCAAATATTTTGGAGTGAAAGGAGAACCTTGAATTCATTGTTTCATATATTGTCTCAGCTATTGTTAGTAATCTGTTGTATCACATAACACCTGTTGAAGTATGGGAATTGCAATAATCAGTTATAAACAAGTTATCATAGTGAGCTGAAAGGCAGGATTTGAAGTTGTATTCCCCATATTTTACTTAAATGAATTGTGATCTTTGTTCCTCAGATTCAGTGTTTTACTTAACTGACGTGATTAAACATAAAAATTTGCATAGGATAAGAGTGTATGTAGTGGCACAAGAAATAAATTATGAGTTTATTTATGGTTACCCATTTAAATTTCTTGCACATATAGGTAAAATGTCAAGCAGGGATATAATCCAGTTCTTGTGCTTTGAGAAGACTAATAAGAGGTTTGTTGACCATGTGCGAAAACAAACTTTTGTTTATTAATGGTTACAAATCGAGAAAGTGATATTAAAATGATGTTTAAAAGCTATTTCTGTGAAAGTATGAATAACTCAGTAGTACTGGGTCTTTACTGATACTTAGTCCAGTATCCTTTTCTTCTGTCCATTTGTTCAGTGTTTCTTTTTCACTAATTGCTCCTGCCTATTTGATTGTAGATGGTTCAACAACCCTAGTCTCCTCTTTCTTGAACGTAAGGGTTAAATCTGTATGGCCATGTGCCTGAAAGACTAGAAAATTCTCTCTCCAGATGTGGCAAAGGACATGAAGTCTGTTGAAAAAACGTAAATTAACTTCAATCAGAGCTGCTTTCTTCTAGCAAGAAATTGACATGTGAGAGAGATGTCACAAGGAAAAGAGAGTTTTCATGTAAACATATTTGAGCAAAGGAGGATTTAAATGCAGTTACAGTTCTTCTAGAAATATATCAAGTAGATAAATATCCTTCTGAAAGCAAATACCTCAGGTTGTCTGGTCTCTGTAAGTTGAGAGCTCACCAGGATCATGCTATTCTAAGGGAAGTCATCCTTCAGGTATGTGGAAGATAATTCTGGTGTTGTAATGATGAGTTATTTGAATTGGCAACTAGACTAGCTCATCAAGTGAAAAGTTTGGAAAAGGAAATATTCTACATGTCCTTACTTTTGAGATACATCTGCAGCCCTGGAGAACAAGGTATTGAAACCAGCTAAAGACAGAGCTCAGTGGACAGCAAATATACAAGTGATCTCTCCAAAATTTGAACCTGCTCTTCCAAGGATAACATTGCGTTAAAATTTCCTAAACCCACTTTTAGTCAGCTTGTAGATGAGAATTTTTAAATGAGCTGGTGATTTTTGTTTGACAGGCAAAAATAAGTTCTTCTGTCAAATGAAAACAAGTTCTTCAGTGAAGACTACCTGGAGATATGTTGTCCTAGGGCAAGTTCCTACATATGTATGAAAACCAATGAGACAGCTGCCCTGTTTCATAGACTTTTTTTTTTTCTCCAGTTTAATCTGTTTTCCTTTCTGTGCAGGGTTTTTGCTAAACTTTTTTTAACATTCGAGATTTAGGCACTAAATGATCCAATCATGGAAAGGTGCTTTTAAAAAAATTCTATTTCCTCTGTTCTTTCTATAGCTGAACTGATGTTCTTGGATTCTCTCAAAAGAAGTCTTTTGAACTAAGAAACACTTCACTGTCTCAAAAGGGAAATAGTGTTTTTTTCAGATGAAAGAACCCGGACTGAGAGTAAGAGGACACGAGGAGAACTGTTTTGCCAAAACTGAGTAACTTCAGATTTTTGCTCAATGTACCATTTTAATTCAGCAAACATGGAGGACTGTATTGGCCCAAACTTGAAAACAAATTATAAAGGAGACAAAAGGTAGACTCTTATTGCAGGTCTCTGTGGCTTTTTTTGTTTGGTTGTTTTGTTGGCGGGTTTTTGTTTGTTTGTTTTTCTTTTTTCTTTCTTTTTTTTTCCCTTTGGTTGGGTTTGGTTTCTACTGCCAGTAGTACCAATGTACTAGCTCTTGCACAAGCCCAGTAAGCTCAGCACCATATATAATTTCTGTAACAAAATCAAGTAAAATCTGTATTGTAACATAGCATAAACCTAGCAACACTTCACTAGTTGTCTCTTCTACCAGTTGTGCATCAAGAAAGTGTTTTTAAGCAAACTCAGACTCCAGTTTCCACTTTCTATTCAGTACAGATTGTGTCAGTTTCATGAGGCTAGAAAATAGAAAGAAAAACAGAGCTGAATGCTCTATCCTTGTAGAGAAAAATGTAAGGGTAGCCCCTTGATTTTTAAATTTTCTTTTACTGTTTACACCGAGTTACTCCATCCAATATATATAAGCCAGAAGATAGGATTCCTCTTTGCATGAGAGTGCATTCCTCCCATGTCCCTAGGGACAAAACTTGTGTATGTGCTCTCTCTTGTGTATGTGCTCTCTCTCCCTCTCACCTCATGATTCCGGTGTATGAATGGATAGTGGCCTGTCTTCAACGTGGAAGGTGAGAAATAATTCCATTTGGGTTTTTTCCCTACTTGATGGGAACTGGAGGAAGTTGAGTTTATGTCCTTCAAGTAGGGAGGGACATGAAGGCAGGTTTCCTATTTCCTGGAAATGTGCTCTAATGATTAATGTGCCAGACACAGCACTCATCATAACCAACTGTTTTTCAAAGGCAATCTGACTAAACTATATATACAGGTTTTAGGAGTGCTTTGCATGTGTTTATTGGATCAGACCTATTAGGGCATTTAGATGTGCAAGTACTTGGTATTTTCTTAGTAAGGAGATATCCTAATCAGGTTATTTTCTTAGTTACCTTAGGTAAGGAGATATCCTAACCAGGTTACTTAGGTAAAATGGGGCATAAGCTCCAGTAGGAAAAGTAATAAGTAATACTGGATACTCAGAAAAGTTCCTTTTCTGGGCAGAAATATATTATGAGTATGGAATTTCTGAATCTAAATATCACTGTGTTCTTTGTCTTCTGCATTTGTCTTAAATATTGCTGTGTTCTTGTTAAAAAATTTACGTTTATATGCAACTTGTTCTAAGAGTATTCATACTAAAGTAAAATAAATAAAAATCTGCCTGTTAGGTTGGATCTCATTTCTAGAGGGGTTACTTGCTAACTGCAACTTTTTTCACTGACAATATGTTTGTTTTTACATGTTACATGTTTCTGTCTTAGGATGATAGACTGTATTATTTGAATATTGTGATTCATAGGAATCATTATATAATGTATCTTGAAGATGTGGAACCAAAGCTGCTATTTAAAGGATGTTACTTTAATAACATTCCTGAATTTCTCACCTTCTTTAATTTTCCAATGCAGATAACAATACCCAGACCTTCAGTGGCATCCACACAGTCTGCTTCAGAGAGCTTTCACTACGGCCACCAGCTAGAGAGAAGAGAGCAGGATGGTCACTCTGTGGAACACACTGGGGAACTTTCCTCTCCAAAGGAAAATTTGCCAGGTTTGGTTGGGACAGAAGATGCACTTCCAGCTAGTGCCAGCAGACCAGATTTGATACTTAATATTAGCCAAGAGGTGCTTGACAGGGAAGAACTTGTCAAAGAATCTGTCAATGTCCTGGACTGTGACCAAAAGGACCTATCTGAACACAATGGGATACAGGAAGAGAAAGAACTTGGAAATATTCCTGTGGAGGAGGCTGAGGAAGAAGGGCTTCCAGTGGTTTCTGAGGATGCCATTGAAATGCTAAGCAAAGAACAGAACTCTTCTTTGCCAGGAAACTCAAAATCTGCAGAGGAAGAACCTCTAACAAATACTGAAGCAGCTCAAGAATCAAAGTCAAGGCCTGTCTCTTTGGTGCCAAATCAAGATGAGGTTCTGAAGTCAATAGCACCTAAAACAACAGAATTGTCTCCCTCGAGACTTAGTAATGCACATGTCAATAGGCAGGCAAGCAAAATAGCAACCATTCAGGAAAATGGTTTTCATTCTGATAAGGAAGAAGTCCATAGCCAAGATTTGAAATGCCACCAAGTGGCCCTTACTACTTTATTGCAGCAGGAGAATAAAAAAGAGAAAAATGCTCCCAGAAATGGAGAGTTATTCCACTGCATTTCGGAAAATGAGAATTCTTATCGATCTAAGAAGGACTCAGTTAAATCTTCTTTTGTATTCAGGCAGAGTCGAATCCCAGTATTAGCACAAGAGATAGACTCAATGTCAGATTCCTCTTCTGTTTCTGCAAAGGAGAAGCTTCTTCTAAAAAAGGCCCATCAGACAGACTTGGTCAAGTTACTTATGGAAAAGAGACAGCTCAAATCTTTCCTTGGTGACCTCTCAAGTGCCTCTGATAAGTCACTGGAGGAAAAAATGGCTGCTGCTCCAGTACCGTTTTCTGAGGATGATGTCTTAGCTTCATTTTCTAGATTGACACTGGACTCTCATTTCAGCAAGCAGAATGATGATAGCTCTTTATCTCCAAGCAGCCCTCAGTCCAGAAAAAGCAAAATTCCAAGGCCAGTGTCTTGGGCAACTACTGATCAAGTCACCAGTTCAAGTTCAGCTCAGTTCTTTCCTAGGCCACCACCAGGAAAACCACCTATTAGACCTGGGGTAGAAGCTAGGTAATGCAGAGAAAATAGAAATGAATTTTCAGGTTGAAAATGGATTTGAGCTAGACTGCAGTTACTGTGCAGTATGTAGAAATTCCATCCTTTAACTAATTATTGAAAAATTGCTGGGCTTCGATTCTGAGAAACTTTATGTTGTTGGAGAATGAATGAGGAGAAGCCGTTACACAAGAATGAGCCTAGTTCACTGTTAAAACTAATACATCAATAGATGTGTATTCAATATTTTGAAGCCTGACAATCTATAACTAAATCTTTACACATTTTTTAAAGTGAGGTCACTTTTCCAGAAATTCTAGTTATTTACAAACCCATTGAAATTTTTAGGAGCTCTTGTATTCAGCCCCCTTCAAAATTAGCCTGTTGTTAATGTAGACCTTGTAAATATTTGGAGATTCCACCCATCAACATTGAGTCAATTAGCTATGCTCAGATCATGTCTAAGTAAACCAACTAATTAAAGGAGGGCAGAGTGAATTTCAGAAGACCTAACCTTTACCACGTCTATATGCAACCACAGTCTAGTGTTGTCAGTGTCTACATCCCCAAGATAAGGATAATTTTGATACAATAGTGCAAAATCCTTTGAAGGAAGTTGCAGTGGGCCTTGTCATCCCTTTAAATTGTGTATGGGAGTGTACTGATGGTGTGCAGGCATGGATGTACCACTCTGAAACAACAGCAATAGCACTATTCTTCAGTGCACTTCTTCCAACACCACCAGGAAATTTCAGTTATCCTGTAAACACTGAGGGTGTTTATGTGGGTGAGTTTATGTAAATATAAATACTGTGTTGAGCTGAACAACACAGAAGCCAAAGCCTAGATCCAAACACTTCTACCTAGTGGGAAAGTTGAGCTCCACATATCTGTTCAGCAATGCAAGCTTCTCTTTAGTTTCTAGTGATACAGAATTTCTATTTGAATTTTAGTGAATAGGTGGAAATAGAAATAATCTTTCTTTGTTTCTTCTTAAGGTTGCGCAGATACAGAGTCCTAGGCAGTAGCAACTCGGACTCAGATCTTATCTCTCGTCTGGCTCAAATCCTACAGAATGGATCTCAAAGACAAAGGAGTTCTACCCAGTGTAAGAGTCCTGGATCTCCACATAGTCCAAAAACACCGCCCAAGAGCCCTGTCATCCCCCGCCGCAGTCCCAGTGCCTCCCCTAGGAGCTCTTCTTTACCCCGTACTGCCAGTTCTTCTCCGTCCCGGGCTGGGAGATCCCATCATGATCAGAGGAGTTCATCCCCACATTTTGGGAGGAGTAAATCACCTCCTAGCCATTCAGGCTCCTCATCTTCTAGGAGGTCCTGCCAACAAGAGCACTGCTGCAACAAAACAAGCAAGAATGGTCTGAAAGGATCTGGCAGTTCTTTCCACCATTCCCCAAACACTAAGACTTCTACAGGAAAGAGCAAATCAACTACTAAGCTTAGCAGATAGGAACTGGGCATTGACAGGTATAAAGTCTCCTCCTAAATCTGATGCATGTTGTGTCTGTGTACTGTGTATTTAAAAAAAATAATCAAAAAAAAAGTATATTAAAAAAAAAAAAGGTGTTGAATCTGCACATTTTAAAGAAAGTAGCCATTGTAAACTATTCATGAGAAAGCATTCTGTGTAAATAAGTGGCCAGGCTTTGCCTTAGAGCAGACAGCAAGCAGATCCACAAGATGGGAAGTAGAGGCCAGGATAAGAATGACTGGGTAGTCAAAGAGGTGCAATGTATTTAGAGTGAAAAAGTATCTTGAAGGTGAGTGTTTTAAAACGGTATTAATCTCAATGTGTTTAGTTTCCCTAGTCAGAAGATCTGGCCTAATTATTTGAGGCCTTACATACTCAAGGAGTATGTAAGAAAAGCTGAAATGGTTATTCCCAAAATGACATCACCACTTGGGAGATAAGTACCGTTCAAGCATTCCTTTGCAGTTTTAAAAAAGCACACAGTTTAAAAGATGATATTGCTACCTTATAAATTTCTTCTATTTTGAGCTGCACTCACCGCTGAGTCACTGAGTGCTCATTTTGTCCCGTATCTATCATGGCACGGGCTTTTTACCTAAGTATCATATACCTTGCCCCTTCTTGACACTGGTGAAATTAAAAAAAAATAATATTTGGCAATGTGTTTTTGCACCAATATTATTTAGAAATTTGTTTAGCAGTAATTAGGATCCAAGAAGCTGATTCTCTGTTCTATATCCTACAGTTTTTTGGGAGTCTTAGTGGGGTTCTTCAAACCACATTTGGTAGGATTTGGAAAAGCATTCCTTCCTAGGAAATGATAGAAAGAAGTAGATGTATGCACTTCACTGGATGTTGCAGATTTACAGTAAAGTGCAGTGTAAGTTAGAAAATAAGAACCTTTCTTTACCCCCTTAATTCAACTGAAAAAAGGAACTTTTGTTATTGCTGACTTTTGTTTTTCTATTAGCTATGGATCATTTAAGCCACAGATCTTATAATGCAGAGATGATTACCAATCTAGATTTGTGTTTTGGTCATTTGTTTTCTAAAATCATGAAAGATGAAACAGAGATGAGGAGATTGTCTACTTTGTGAACTTAATAGGTTAGGGGTGACAGAAATATACTTAACACCCTTACAAAATCTGGGTAAGAATATTAATGATCAAAGTAAAACATATGGAAAGAAATCTGAGGTATTTTTTATATTGGATTCTTGTCATTCTGTTTCCCAAATGTGTTTTTGATAGCCAAGCTTTGTTGACTCTCAGTAAAGTCCATGGTGTTTAATTCCTCCAACTTTATTAGGTAGTTAGTAACATCTTGTGCTCTGTGGGAACTCTGTAGGGAATGAAAGCTACGGTACCTTTTGCTCTATTCAGAAGAGCATAGTGGGTCACACATAGGGACACACAGGAACACAAGCCTGAGAAAGATGCAGCCAGCTCTCCTCCCTAATGATTCCTGTTGTGGGGACTCTGGATGCATAGGAGACATGTCAATTACTGATCTGCTTGCTGTAGTCATATGCCTCTCCAGCCAGCATCTGTGCTTTTTTATTTAACCTCTGCCAAATGAATACCTTTGGATTAAAAAGGGAATATTTTGTCTCTGAGCTAACACATTCTAATGCTGCATTAAAGCTGCCCTAGAGCTGCACTGAATTTCACTTGCTTTGTCAGACTATGTTGATTTTTTTTCTTTTCTAACTATGATATGTATATTGTTTCCCATATGTAATGTAGCACAGTGTGGAACCTTAATTTCATTCAGGTTTCAAGCACTACAGATGAATGCAATAGGTAGGGTATACCTGCTTTTTCTGAAGAAACTGTACCATTGGAAAGTCCTATTCCTTTGTATTATATTGTATAATAGGTGCTATACCAATATTTGCATGTCATCATGGTAAATTATATAATATAAATATTTATATATACATATATGTATATGCTTATATTATCTCATTCTTTCTCATTTTTCATTTGTAATTTATGGACCACAAATAATACAGTTCCCTTTCTGTTAGTTCCCATATACTTACCTCTTCTATTCTCCCCATATCCCCGCCAAAAAAATCTGGAATGCACAAATTCTAATAGCCTTTATACCTTGGTACAAAATTGAAGGACTGCTGATTTCTCAACCAGCCAATGTTTTGTCTTGCAGCTTGTTGTTTTTTTTTTTAATTTCTAATTTCATGTGCACATTTGCATATGGAACAAGAACAAAGACTCAAAAGGTATTTTTATTTTTTATTACAAATAGGTCTTACTCGTTTTTATTTCATAATGTGAGTTCTCAGTTGTGAATACTTGTCGTACAGGAACAGTGACAGTCTATGAATACCTAACGGATGAATGTGACAACAAATTCCATCTTTTCCTTCCTGTTTTCTACATGTTTCCTTACGGTATACCATAAAAAAAAAGAATTTGGTCACATTGTGATGTTTTTGTCCTGGGCAGTTGCTGGAATTATTTGTTAAGGTGGTGTGGCAGCCCATTGATAATTTTTCCTTATTTCTGAAAAGCCTTTATTATCATCATGTAAGTTTATCCATATGTGACATTGTCAGTTTTCAGAAGTACTAACTTTATGCATCCTTGCCTGAAAATGCTGAAGTTGAGGTGTTTACATTTTCTCTCTAGTGTCACAGGATCCAGAAATGGTAACTGCTTTACAGGTGAGAAAGAATATAACACCTATTTTATGTTGTCTCCAAAGTACAAGCTTGTCATTGTTAGCCATTACTATGTAAAATAAACCAATGCTGTAGAAAATCATTTGTACTTGAACTACTTGCCAATGTAAAAATAGTAAACTATGCCAAAAAGAAAAAGAGAAATCTGTCATGATTGATGACACAGGCTTCTTTTGGTGATGAAAAAGGTAAAAGGACTGTATACCCCCAGTTGCTTTTTGCTGTGGATTCAACAGGATCTAAGGAGAAAATCATGAAGATGTAAATGGAGGAGCAATTGTGAATAATTTAGCTGGAACTACCTGCTCTTCTTGAGTGTTGTTTTTTTCTTGCTTGAAACCCTTCTCCCAAAAGTTTACAGAATTGCTTACTATAGTCTAACATAGCAATCAGTTAATGTTATTAAGTAATGGTCAGCTGGCCAACTCATACATAAATATTAGCTTAATATTTCAAGAGGGCCTATATAATAATTAAGGACTCTGTAAGCCTCAGTATTTGAATGTGGAAATGGCTCTGCAGAAAACCACTAATGTACGTGTGTGACTCTTGTGCAGAGTGTGTGTGAATAGTTTATAACAGGTTATCTGCACCACATTTTCAGGGATGGGGAAGATTTTTCTCCATTGTACAAAACGACTACAGTTACTCTGCATAGCACACAGCAGCTTATATAGGAATATTAGATGGGAAATAATAGAATTCAAGGAGCTGTTGCTTTGTCTTCTTTAAGCCTCCATTTCTTTGGAGGGAAGTGCAATGGAGCCATGACATGTAGCAGGTGCAGATGCTGCATGCTCATTTCCTCTTTATGGTGTATTCTGTGTTGTGGCCAGCACTTTGGAGCATTTTTTTTAGAGAAACTGAGGCATGAAGCCTTTAAACTAAAGTAGAACTTGAAATCACCAAACGTTTCACACAGACTTTTGTGCTACAATATTGCATGGTAAAATCAATCTAAGTTTCAATCTCAAAAATCAGTAATAATTAACCTCTTTATTAATTACAAATGCCAATTACTACTTAGGTAAAACCCTGCTAGAGTAATAGAAAGTGTGATACAGTAGAGCAATGCTGGCAAGTTGTATGATGCTAAGCACTTATCTACTGCTTGAGCAGGATTGATAAGTCTAGAAAGTTTCACTGCTCAAAGGCAGGAGCAAGATGAGGTCTTAACTGCTAGCTACATATAATTATACAAGAGGCAAACCCCGGCAGAGTGACACAAGGCATTCATTACAGCCACCAGCCACATCCTGTCTTGGGAAATCTGGACATATTCTTACCTTGAAGCCTGCATGTTTGAGATCCAGCTTTCTTGCATACCTCATTAAACAGTCTTGATGTATAAGAGACGATTTGGTCCTATATATTTAAAAATAGCTTGAAATATTTTTCATCTGAAAAAGACTTGCTGGAGCTCTATCATCTACGATTTGTAGTACTATGATATTAACTATTGCTGGGAAAACACACAATTTTGATTTTATATATATATATAAATACACATTTGTACATAAGTGTATCTACATATACACTTATATAGATACTGTATATTACATAGAAATATATATATATACATACATACATATGTGTGTATATACATATAGATAGGAAGACTCTCAGCTATTCCATCCTGTTCACTGGAATTAATTTGCCAGAGTGAGCCAAGGCCTCTTTTGCTTTGATTTACTCTGATCTCCTTTTCATCTACTGCAATGTTCCTATGCCCTAATTCTGATTCTGTGTCTCTTTCATATTACAAGGCCTCATCCTATAGTCCTACTTGGGCAAAATACCCGTAAGTCCTTCTTACTGCAGTAACATTTATGCAGTGTTTGACTGTAATGCTTCTAATTTTTTTTCTTTTTATCTTTGATGAGAATGTAGATAAAACCAGGTTTACAGTAGTCTTTTTCCTGTAAACAGAATTTTTTCCATAATGAATTGAACTTTTTAATGGAACAATAAGAGGTATAAATTCTGGTAAGAAGAATGTGATTATTCCAATTTCTTAAAAGGGTCTAATGGAAAACCAATGATTTGTGCCTCCAATTTTTATATATATCCTAAATGAGAGAGTAGTCTTCTGGAAAGAAATAGGAAAATAAAAGAGAGCTCAGAGTCAAACTCTTTCTCATTATAGGCCTATAATATGTGGAATTTTTTCATGCAGGACTGTGTGGCGACAAGAGCCATGTCTGTCTTGTCATTCTCAGTGAGTCAGGGTCTGCTTAGGTTAACACCAAGATTCCTGTGGTGCATTCTCTGTATGCTTTTCCACTTTTGGAATGGTCAGAGAACTGTTGGTTAGATAAAGGCCTTGATGTTTATCCATGATTCCTCTCTTCAACTGGTAAAAGCTTTGGGTGCTTGCTGGATGGTGAACATGGCAGTGCTAGATTAGCAGTTGAACTTGGATCTTGGGGGTGTTTTCCAACATTGATGATTCTATGATTCCTCTTCCTGAAACTTACAGAACAGGGCATAATATTTTTATTCAACTCCTTTTAGTTAATCAAGTAGGCAGTCAACTGATGGAGTTTGTTTTCTGTTTTGCTTTTGGCACAAATGTCTTTGGTTGTAATTAGTACAATTTTTGGTTACCAGGAATGCTGGTAAAAGGAAATGAGGTTCAATGTTTTGACTACATGCAGTACACAGGCATAGGTCATACTTAGCTAATCAAATTGCATAAACGTGCACCTCACATAAGAATACCTCACCTGTCTGCTTGAAGCCAGTCTTCCTTTTCCCTACACATAATATTTGTGAAAGAGAAATTATATAAAGTCAGCCTAGGTTTTAGTTTTATGGTATTTTAGCCTGGATTATATAATAATTGTCAGAAATTATCTTAAGATATTGTCAAATGCCAAGAAGTTTTTATCACTCATTTTCATTGGTTTAAATAATCAGGCTTTTAAATATATATCTTTAAGGAGGGGTTTTTGTTTGTTTGGGTTTTTTAAGGAAAAACATACAGGAGTCAATTGTTTCAAAGACTGATGTATTAACTTTGCAATGACTCTTGCCATCCAGGTTTGAACAGGTAGGCTGATTTTACTCTCCATTAATGATAATACATTCTTTCTCGACAGTAATAATGAGAAACCTAAATGCTATGCTTCTGTTTCTCCTCTACATGAAGAGCTTGGATCCATGGGAGTTCTTGCTGATCATGTGCAGGTGAAACTTCATTAAAATCAGTATAGGGTCCTGTTTTGTTAAGGCTCTGTTCTCTGATTAGGGACTGAAAGGATAAACTCACTCTATAAATATAAAATTTGCAGTTGCTCTATTTTAAATTGGAAAATGATTACTTTTTATTGTTATTATTATGACATGGCATGCTTCTGGATCTCTCCTTTTCTGTAAGAATTACTGTTGAGAGCCAGCTTTAGCCAAGAGTAAAATGTGGTTTCTTTTAAAACAATACAAGTGGGCTACTCATATCAGGGCCTGATCATCCACAAGTGTCTGTGGGAATTCAGCTGGAATTAATTTGATGTTTGTTTTGAGATCACTTGATCTTTGACCTTTTATGTAAAGGGCCTATGGTAACAGCCGAACAGAAGAGATGCAGTGTAATTAGTTTGGTCTGCCTGGCTTCAAATCCTTTTAAACCCGTATCTGCTGCATGGCAGGCAAGGTCATAAAGGTTTGGCACAAAGTGAAGTAGGATTTTTGGATTTTTTTGGCAATTTCACATCTGTCTGACTGGAGATCTGGATTTGTTGCCAAGCAGCATTCTCTGCAGCCTCTTTACTTTCATTGGCTAGAAAGCAAGACTGGAAATTCTTGCCCAACTTTTGACTCCCTTTCTATAGAGTCAGCACAGACTCAAGTTGCAGTGCTTGTGCTAACAGATGCCAGTTTTCAAATGCTTTCTTATGAATATCCAAACTAGTAAATTAAAGAAATCACCAGCAATGCCTTCAGACAAGTACTGACTTTTTGAAGTGGCCAACCAATGGCTGCTAATCTAAAATCTCTGGGCAATACCACAAAGAATTAAATCTGTGTATTAATTAAAAATACAATGCTGTCACCCCATAAGAAATCAAGTACTCAGTAGTAAAGTCTACAGCATGATTAAATTAAGTGGAAAGCAGTTCCAAGATTGTTTTTTAACCATAGAGGAAGACAAATGTTGAGTCCTTCAAATTCTCTTGCTCAGTAATTGCAGTTATCTTCCCCTCCTTGGAAATCTTCTAAGCCATCCTTTTCATTTAAGTTTGCTCAGGCACCCAAGAGCATAAAGAGTTAATGCCCTTGTAATGGTCATTTGTACATAAAGTTGTAATTATTTATTTTCTCATTTGTACCATATCAAGGCTTTGTACAATGTTTAAGTTTTGTTTTCAAATTATTTTGTATTTTATTTTTATAAACTGGTTCTAAATAAAATATTCATTCAGCATGCAAAACTTCAATTCTTTATTGTGTTTGTATAATGATTCATTAACTTAAAAAGCTTTAGGTTAAGTATTTTTTAGTGTTTCTTACTATTGTAACCCTGTAATTTAAATGGATAGTGTTTTGGCAATGATTATTTTTTTTCTCTGTTTCAAGAAAGTAAAAAGCAAGCATGTGTTGGTACCACTGCAACATGAATCAGATGTTCATATTCCAAATTGAAATGATTGGATCAATGGAAGTTTAACTAATTTAGGAGGTTCATGTGTTGTATAATAATAACAGAAAAATTCAAATGAGTCTCCTCAGAAACCTGACTTTCTGTTTGTTCTTACCCCTTCTGTCTGTATTCATCTAAATAAATGATTGGCACAGCCAGATCAGGTCAAGTAACAATATGGTGGTCCTGAAAAGCCAGCTGCTGATGGCATTTTCCCCTTCAAAATTGTTGGTTTTTTTTTTTTTTTTTTTAGTCAGAGGTCACTACAGTTGACCTCTTTGGGGGATAATCAGCTGTCTGGATGTAGTCACTGAGCTTTTACAGTCTCTTGAGACTTGTCTCTGTGCAGTAAACTTAAGCAGCAGATAGCAGTGAAATTAATGAATTCAGTTGTTACTGAATCTGAGTGCTATGAGAAAAATGCAGTGTTAAACTACCAGTTGCTCTTTCTAGTAACACTAAGCATAAGTAGAGTGTAAAATCATCATTTATATTTGTGGTTTGTGTGCCTGAATGTCTTAGTCCTATGCTACCAGAAAATTGTCTGCACTTTGCACAGTGGGACAAGTTTTTAGGGAAGCCCAGTAGAATTGGAGAAAATTCCCTGGATCTTTCTCAGTATTACCTCTGTTATGCTGTGCATTCAGGCAAATTTAAAGCCAGCACTGCCTTTGTTTAAATCATTGGCAGTATTTTCATTAAGCTTCATGACCAGGTCATTAGCTCTTGTCATTTGTACAAATAGCCTAGATATGCTCACAAGAGAGGAAACAAATTGGGAATTCATTTACTCAGTAACAGTCCAAGAAAATGATGTTTCACCTTCTGTTAAGAACAGCCAGAAAGTTAATGGCATGTCTTCTGGATGGTGTATGTGATTTCAGAGCTCCCAACACAACCATCATTTGATCACAGAAAGGGTGTGTAAAGAAATAGCAACCAACCATATAAATTTGAAGATGAAAATAACAATTTTGCCCACACTGTAGTGATGAGAGGCAGCTCAGTTTCTTTCCTTTTTTAAAATATACAAATTTAGAATGTATCAGAAGTGGAAGAGTGATTTTGATCTGGCTCCAGTATATTTTAGCAGTACAACTGAAACTCAGGGAGAGATGCAAGATCAGAACAAACAAGCTGATGAACAAGATTGATGTTGAGCTCTGGTTGTTGTCTGACCACAGTGTCTTTTAGCATTGCCTGGCTTGTCTTCATTCATACAGGACATCCAATCTGGCCATTCTGCTCACAGGATTGCTGCACTTCTCCACTCACACTGTAGCTGCCTCTCATGTAAACCAGTACTGGAACATGAGGAAGCAGACACAAGTCAACTCTCCCAAGAAATGCTGTAGTGAAATTCAAGAATTAACAGTTGCAAAAAGAATTGAAACATCAAAAGAAAGGCAAGAACTGCCAGTTGCAACCTGGCTCAAACTGCTGCCCAGAAGGACCAGGTAGATTGCATTTGCTAATCTACCTGGAATGTCATGGTAGCATGCATTAGCTTCTTTGTCCATGAAAACAAAATACAGAAAACCCTGCTTAAGAGAGCCCATCTCTACTGATGGGGGGAGAAATAATGCTTCCAACAGGTTAATTTGGAAAGCTTTTAACAACATAGATACAAAAATCTGATTTAGAAGGATTAATTCTTTGCCATTCTTAAACTCAGCCATTACTTAATACCTGTCACCCATATCTTTCATTAAGGTAAACCTGGAAAAGAGAACTTTCTCTTCTTGAAGGTCCTAATCCCAATGAACACTGTGCTGTACATGCATATATTTTATTTTTCAGAGATGTTTGCATATTTTACTCCATCTGTCATGCTGAAGGGAAACACTTGCCAACAACTGATTACTCTGTATTCACATTTTAGTAGGCAGTAGTGGCTGGTTTTTGAAGTGCAGGTGAGTTAATTCAGTACACTAAAATGGTGTAAGGGCAGAAATGAAGTACATTTTCATACAGTGGTGTTCAGTCCAAACTGACTGCAAAACCTTATGCTATGATTACATATTCTTATGCTTCTAGAAGAGGGGTAATTTAATTGTGATTCTCTATGTTATTTGTATTTGCTAAATTCCTGCAGCAGGAATGCTTGTGCTAACTGACTGTAACACTAGAGGCAGCTAGTTGCTGCTATAGGCCAAATTTTATCTGTAGAACTTTTTTAAATTTTGGTGATAAATGCTTAAGAAGAGAACCTGTATGATTTTTCAAGTCACTGGACATCATTTCAGGTGTGAGTGTTTTTGTTTGCCCTCCAGTACAGATGCCAGATATAAGAACATTGCACTTCTACTTCTGAACTGTGCAGAGTGGCTCTAATACTGACAGACAAAATAGTGCCCGTGACAATAGTTTTCCCTATCTAAATGCAAAATGTCGATTTTTCTTTTTGGCATGAAGATAAAATGACTTTTGCTTGTTTCAGAGTTGACACCAGGTTACATTTTGCTACAACTCATCCTCATCTTTCTTTTTCCTTGGCTATATAGTTATGAGAAAGGAAACGGTAATGAAAGCTTTCTAAACAATGCAGGAGCATTTGTCTGGAATGAAGTGAGCCCCTGCCTCCTGCAATTTAAAAGCAAATCTGACTCCCATTTCATCTAAAATAATACAAAGCTTTTTGCTCTCTGTATTTCAAATACTGTGGTATTGATTCACAAGGCTTACAAAATCAGATACAGCCTATATATGACCTAGATGTCAGAAACAGGCATCACTAATCCATTCCTATTTTGCTGTATTTCTCTACTTTATGTGACAAAAGAAGAGACTACTCTGCTAGTGCAGTAAAACACAATGTCTCTGAAGAGAAGGTGCACTTGACAAGCCAGGAATGAACAACAGCCAAGTGGAACAATGCTGTATGAGTTCTGAGGAGGACACTCACGAATGCCTCAGTCCTAAACCATTCCTAGAAGAAGCAAGTATCTCAAACTCCTCCTGTGATGCCTTGCACAGCTCAGACTTAAAAAGCAACCAAGCAAACACCCGCAACATGATAACTATTAGAAAAGGGAAGTACTTAAAAAAAAAGCTTTGTTTAGGTTTGTTTGTTTAATCCAAGAACCAAGTAACCTGTGTGAAATAGCTCCTGGTGGTAGTAACCATAATGTTACTCATAATGTTACTTTTTTACCCCACTCTCATGCCTTTTATTTTTCACAAGGTGACATTAAACAAAGGATGATACAGACAAAAGTCAAAATGTTTGGTTTTTTAAGAGAACAAGAGGATGAAGAAAAGAGAAGAAATTTATTAGCCAACTGCAACAGAGTTAACTTGAGACTGGTAATTAGTGTTTAATGCCACCTATAGCAAAATGTTTCCCACTGGGAAAAACATGGGAGGCAAGTCCACTTCGCTCCTTCCAAGTCACAGGCCGGAGCAGAACATACATCAGCGCCCAACAGCAGTCATTTTACATATATTCAAGTTTTTACACATCTGCAAAGCAGAAGTAGTAGCAACCGTTTGGATGTTCTTTCTTAATGGTTCTCAGGGGGGGTCTAGGAAACTCAGAAGGACCTGGTTCTTGTGACATGGAGCTGGAGCTGCAGCTGCTGCTTCTGCTGCTGCTTCCAGCCACCTGTGCTCTAGCTCTGTCCTTAGCAGGGGAGAGCTGTGGGGATCCTGGGCTCAGGTACCCAGCTGTGGTCTGAGTAGATGCAGTGGCATGTGTGGTTGGGCCAGTGTTGTTTTTCACATAGACATTCTTGATAGCAACAAGCGTATGTGCCATGATGCTGATGCTGTTACTCAGTTCTTGCATGCCTTGCTGCAGCAGCTGGAGATTGTGGTTGACACTGTCAAAGCCAGACTGGATCACCTGTATTTGGGTCTGCTGAATCTGCAGCAGGTCCTCTTCAGTCATTTCATTTTGGTCTGACTGGGACCTGCCTTTTGTTTTGGCTTTTACTTTCCCAGAGGAACCGCCACCTGATGTCCCCAGAAAAGGCAGTTGTTCTTGACTAGGTGGAACCACTACCATGTCCTCAGAGCTTTCTTCTGGCTCTACCACCTTCACTACTATTTCTTCTTTGAGGTTCATCTGCTCGAGACGGGATTGATGAGATGGACCAGGACTGCCATTAAACCCTAGAAGAGGTGTGGGAAGAAAAGCAAAGTAAAGCCCATGAGAAACATTATAACCTCAGTGGTGACATTTTCTCATCCACTAAGCACTAACATTAGTCCATGAAACAAAACTCTCAAACTCACACTATGGTATCTTTGATGGTTTTAGAATTACCTCAACAGGTGGTAAGAAAGCCATAAATACACATTCACCAGTTAACCATGTATCTGCATACTACAACTCCCTTACCACCACAGAAGCCAAGCTTTAGGATCCCAGAGACAAAGTTCACTGGAAGCTCATTTCATGCTCTATCGTGCACGCAGTAAACAGTAAGAGCATTGCTGAAACACTGTGATTGCAAGAATCCCTTGGTATTCCAGCGTACTAGGACAATATCTCTGGCACGTACGAAGTTATGTGCTCGCAGCACTTTGTACTGGCTGGACCTGCGCGCTGCCATAGCTTTTTGCATTTGCAAGAACAATTACTGCAATAGCGAAGATCGGTGGCCGGGTCTAACGCCTCGTGGATGGGCAGCATCTGCTACGAGACGCGGTTTTTACTCTTGGGTGGCGTTCTTAGGCACTTCTATCACCCAGAGCACGAAGCCTCACAGCTCTGTGTGCGTGCATATACGTTTTGCCTTTCCAAGGATCCGAACCAGAGCTTTCCTGCGGGGCCGGTCCCCGCGGCCCCTGCGCGCACGCAGCGGACGGGCAGAGCCGCTCCCCCGCAGACCGGGACT
>WEIU01003289.1:43314-154534 GCA_013389925.1 Aegithalos caudatus
CGGGAAGCGCCGGGAGCCCGGGGCGCCGTGTGCCAGCGCAGTGCCCAGCGAGGCGAGGGGCGGGCGGCGCAGCGCAGCACAGCTGGTGTCCCGAGGGAACGCGGTGACACCAGGGGTGACGCTTCCCGCGTCTTTGTAGGGGTAGCGATGAAAAAGGACGAGGCTGTCAGCACCCGGGGCTTGGTGGTGGCTCTGTGCGGGCGCCAGCGCGCCTCCTGGCTGGATGCTCGTCCCGCCTGGACCTTGAGGAGTATCTTTGCAGGCTGGGGAGAGGGTGCTTGTTGGCTGAGTTTTGTAAGGAACAATTTGGGTTCCTGTGGAAATAAAAACATTTGTAACTGTAGATAGACTAGGAGTGCTTATATTTCACACAGAGAATAACACAGAGAAACACTGGTATTTAAAGCATCTTCTGCCTGAGCCCCTGGCATAGTGTTTTAGTGTATTAAAATCAACATTCATTGGTTTCACCCACATGAGTTAGTCGGGTATTGCCATCAACCTAAACACGTGAGAAGAATGGATGGCGCTTTTATGTTGTGTGGTATTTCTTCAGCTGTGACTTCTCTGCTGACCTGCAGACATGATGAAGTTTGAGATCCTGGTAGCTCAGCTAGCACTGGGTGGGTGAGGGGTGTGGAGGTTGCCCTTGAAGAGAATTTCTTGCTGCCTTTTGCTGTTGGGAGCAGTGCAGTTGCTTCAACATGAGAAAGCAAGGGGGGAAGTTTGCAGCTGGCAACTCTTGACAGGTTGCTGTTACCCAGTTGTGAGGAACCAAACCTCAGTTAACTTGGACAGAGAAGGATGAGTGAAACCAGGTTGTGCTCTGAAGAGTTGGAGAAACTACCCGACCTTATGCATAGCATAGACTGTAATCATCTTTGTGCCCCTATGGTAATTCCAGAGGAAGGAGATGCTAGGCTGTGTCTTGCTCTAGCTCTCATGGCAGTTTTGGGTTGGAGCTGGTCTGCTGACACATCATGGGAGTTGTATTCTGACCCGTGCTTTTTTGCTGATTGTTGGCTGTTTGGCTTGTTATCCGGGCTGTGTCAGAATCTCACACTTCTCCAAAGAGCTGAATTGGTCTTTCAAATATGAATTTTATTACAGGTGTTGAGGATTGTGAGTCCAGTTACGGGCATGCTTCCACTGCTTTCATGCAGAAGCCACCTTCAGAAACAGTGTTTGCTTTCTTGACTTTTCCTCTAGTAGGGTTGTGAATATAACTTGAGTATGTA
Source organism: Aegithalos caudatus (assembly GCA_013389925.1). Taxonomy (NCBI): domain Eukaryota; kingdom Metazoa; phylum Chordata; class Aves; order Passeriformes; family Aegithalidae; genus Aegithalos; species Aegithalos caudatus. The sequence continues at coordinate 44,553 of WEIU01003289.1, forward strand.
TGCAATGCTTTCAGTATTAGTAAGGAAAAAGTTGCTGCCTTTGAGAACTTCTGTTGTTGCAAATGTTGCTGAATCACATTGAGATGAAACAGAAACCTGGTGCAGTGTTAGGAACAGAAGAATTTTTACCCAGGGTACAAGACTTCAAACTGCACACATAATGTGAAATAGTTTTGTCCTTTTAAGATTGCCACCACCTGTTTAGATTTCAAATGTGTTGAGTCAGTGGTGGGGCTTTTGTTTAAGTTTCTCAAGTATAAACTTCATGTACCTTAAAGTTGCACAGTCACTGTTTAGACCTCTGTGAGGTCTCAAGCAAAATTATTTAATTGAAATGGAAGAGCAGCTTTGGTCTTGTATTTGGCACTGCAGGACTCCAAGTGCTTCAACAGTTGTTGTTATAGCACCCCTCTATGGGAGCAGGTGGCATTCACAGAAAAATAGGGCACAGAGGCCTTGCAGATTTTAGATTTTTCTGTTAGAATTAGATGCTTTCAGTATTGATGTTTTCAAAGTGTTGAACTTAGGGGTGTCAATTGCTCCAAGTCCTCCCTGCCCATAGCTCCAGTATTACTGATGTTTCCATGGAACAGTTCCACTATTTTCCAGTCAGAGACCAAAGTGAATGACTCCATATGAAAATTTGTGCCAAAATGGCTTGTGTATAGGCTGATTTTCAGGTCTGTGACCAGCACTATGGTTGCTTGAATTTCAGTGACCTACTTTGACAAGTCGTGTTGGTCTTTATTGTGTATTGAAACACCATAGTTACTACTTAAATGTGTCTGGGTACTTGGACAGGAAGAATCAGCTAGCATCTTTATATTAATTTTTTGTCTATTTCTCTCGTAGGAGAACCACATCCATGACAAGCTGGTATCTCTTAGCTTGCTTCAGAAAGATTTTGTGCCTTTTCTGCTAAATTTTTTAAGAGAGCAGACCAGCCAGATCCTGACTAACGGACCCCCTACTCCTGCTAAAACTCCTAACTCCAAAGCCCATGGGAGCCAAAGGACAGGATCAGAAAGGAGGGCAGGCCATGCGACCAGCAGCCGAGTGCAGCTCTTTTCTCAAAGGACTTCAGGGACCGCCTGCACCACAGATACCAGCTTTTCTCCTGCTGCTGCATCCAGTGGTTCCTCTTCCCTTTCTGGCTCGAGCCTGTCTAGCCCGTGTGGTGATTTCCCCAGCGTGGTCTCCAGCAGCAGCCCCAGCTTTGGGCACAGCCCTGTGCTCCACCACGGTGAGAAGCGCTCCTCGCAGAAGGCCAGCTTGGGGAGCTTCCTGACGGCCACGCCTGAGGCGCTGCCCGCGAGGCGAGGCCGGAGGAAGGGCAGCAGCTCGGTCGGTGCCTCTGGCCGGCAGGTAGCTCGCGATCCGGGGCGTTCCCTTGCTGAAGAGGAGGATGGGAAGAGTGACTGTGGATCGTGGAGTGGAGGGAGAAGGAAGCGGAGTGAAGTGCCTCTTGTTTCTGCCAGATCCCCGCCCAGCCAGCTGAACCTTAACAACCTGGAGGAGTTTCCGCCCATGGGTGCTGCCTCTGGCTGGACAAAGTAAGAGCGAGTCTGCCTCGCTGTCTCACTGGGACTGTGCTGGAGACTGCAGCTCCTTGACCAGCTGTTGTACATGTCCAGATGCAGAAGAGGCTGTCATATACAATACCTGGCTTCTGTGCAACGTGGTCAGAACTGCTTTGTTCTGGTCACCGTGTAGGGAGGGGAATATTGCCGTGACAGGGAATCAGATTTCCCTTCTGTGGGCTCACCCAAGACACCTCTTTAGCCTCCTGCCTGTGCTGCTGCCTGCAGCTTGCCGGTGCACAGCCCAGCTGATAGAAAGCTGAGCAGCTTTGTCCTTGCATGCTCTAACAAGTCAGCGTTATCTGGGCTCTTCACGTTTCTCATTTAACAGAATAGCAGTTGGTAAAGAAGAGCAGTCCTGGAAGGCTCTTCAACTTTACTGATTCTAGCAAAAAAGCTTTTAGATTGACCTTCTGTGGCTTCTGGTAGCAGATGTTAGTGTGCAGCTTCGTTTGTGCTGTGTAATTGTGGACAAAATAGCATGCTGTGTTCTTCCTGGTCTGCAGCAAGCCCTGGTCTCCTTGGTGACTTTGACTAAAACTCTGGGTAGCTGCTTGTGCTGTGGTTACCTCAGTCCTTCAATCTTTCTCTTTTAGTCCTTAAAATCCTCATTACCAAATATAAAGCCTTTCTGTCAGCCTGTTTGCTCCGTATGTCAGTCATTGGTCATTGAAAGTGGGACTTCATAGTTGGACATGGAAAATTCCATCTGAAAATGAGTAAATGTGTGAGTCTCTACAGCAAATCCAAGCTGGGTCTGGGTGATGCTCTAGATGATGCTTTGGCCAAGGGCGTAAGGTGTGTTTCCAGCACAGATAGCAAGACTCTTTTCCTCAAATGCATTAATGCTCAACTAGGAAAAAGAAGGAGGAAAGAGGTCATGCATCTTTGGAAATCAATGTTGCAGTGATTTTGAGATCGTCTTAGCAGTTAATATGTAGCAACCAGCATTTCCTTGATGTTTTATGTTTCTTAAAGGGCCTAATGTAACTTGGAAACCTGGACTCTCACTGACAGACAATGGCAACTTGATTGATTTTGTTTTGATTTTTTTTTTTCTCCTGGTCAGGTTAGAAACAAATTCATCAGCAGTTTCTTACTACCATGTGGCATATGCTGTCCTTTCAAATTAGTAACATTTGGAAGGGTTGTGTGGCACTGTGTTATCTGTTAGATGGCTTGATATTTGATAATTAATTTTGCTGTAGGTTCAGCAGGCTGTTTTTAGCAGGCTATAGCTTTGTGATTTTTTTTTCAGTGACGGAATTAAATTGTGCACGAGGTACAGCTTAGAAATTCAATATCCCAACTCAATAACCATTTTGTTTTAGCATTAGGTTCCTCTTGAAGAGTTGATTGCATACTTGTCTTGAGAGCTAATTTTTTGTTGTTGTTGTTTAGCTTGATTTTAGTGGAGTTCCTTCTCTTTTTTTCAGCAAAAGCAAACCATCGAGGCGAATCAACCCAACTCCTGTGAGTGCTGAGCGGCCCCTCTCAAAACCAAAGACCTGTTTCACTTCTACACCTGTCAGCTGCTCTCCAGCTGCTCGCTGGGCAGCTGGCTCAAGCCTTGAGGCCTTCACTACTGTCCAGGAAGGAAACATCTCATCTGTGATAAGCAACAGCCTTCAAGAGGAGAGGGAGATGCTGAAGAAAGAACGGTACAGTCTGAGCAGGGGGGTGATTCTTAATTCCCTTGTGTCCTGGTTCCAGCCAGGACAGGGTTAACTTTTGCAGTAGCCAGCAGGGAGCATGGCCAGGACAAAGTGAAAATGACAGAAGAATATCCAAAACAGATATTGATGACCTTAAACTATAATTTGCCTAAAGCCAAGTGTGTCTGTGGTATCAGACTAGAATATTGAGTGCCTAGCTCATGTTTGTTGTTTTAGAGGTGTGCTGACTCTGGAACAATGATCCTCACTTCAAAAGTGTAGTCAGTGCTTTAATGAGATTTCCTCTTCATGGACTTGTATGTATGGCTATCTCCTGTGCATCTTTCCTTAGATTGCACAGGTGAAGCAATTGGGTGTAATTACACTGTGAAGATTGCACCAAGACACATTGGTTTGGAGAAAATGAGTTAGTGATGCAAATGTGTGGAGAGTGTTATGGTCTTGCAATGTAGGTAGACTAACAGAAGCTTGCAGTCAGAGGAAACAGGACATGGGAACTTGAGGTTCTGTTTTAAAGATTACTGCTGCAGTTATCTGTTGAAAATTGCTGTCAGATGAGGTGAATTCTAGCTTCTAATTTTGTCTCTGCTGTTTGCTTAGTGTGTGACTTTCATTGCTTATAAAATGGTATCACGGTTAGTCTGAGAAGATTGATACTTAGGAAAAAACCAAAGTGCAGTACTTTGCACTGTTGTTTATTGTTTATAATTGCTGACAGAACTGTTGCTGGTCTTTGTAGGTTTTGTTCTTGGGGATCTCCTCAGGACACATGGGTGTAATTCTTTTCCTGCTAAGTTGTGCAGTTCACTTCAGTGGGACCAGAACTGGCTGAAACACATCCAGTAGAGTCTGATGAATTACTGCTTGTACTGAACTGCAGCAGAACTGCTCAGGATTCAAACCTGCCACTCTGCACTTAAGTCTAGCACCTCTTCCAGTCTGAATTCTACCTGAAATGTCCCAATAATGTGTATCAACTGAAGTCAGTGAGATAGCAGTATGTGGTGGGCTGGATCTTGCCCATGAAGTGATATTCTCATCTGACCCATCATACTTGAAAGCTGGGAGTTGCTGTTCTGCCCTCAGTAGTGGTGGTGAAGTACAGAATTGTGGGGAGATAGAGTGCTAAAGACAATCTTGCCTTTGATGTGTTGCAGCTGTGTTAATTATCCAAGAGTGGGAGCAGCCTTCCTCTCCCAGCTATAGGTATGATAAAAAGTGAGTTAGCTGGGAGGGGGTCAGTTGGAGTCTGCTGGCCCTGCTGTGAGGAGGAAGGGACAGGAGGTAGTACTAGGGACAGGAAGGAATGAGCCAGAATTGCAGAAGGAAGAGAGAAGGAGGAGAGAAAGAGCCAGAGCTGTGTGGAGCTGCCCATGGGAGGCTACAGAGAAAAGGTATGGAAGACTTCTAGTTAACAAGGTGCTGATACTTCTGATGTTTTACTGAAGCACTCTGAGTGTTGTGGCTGTCTTGACAATGATACAGAAGTAAGGCAGCCTTCAGCCAGCTGGGTCCCTTTGAGCAAGGGCAAAAGGTGAATTTCATCCTGAGTTAGATGACAACAGTGAGGCAGAGTCTAACTGCATTACTGTAACCATACCTTGGGTAAGGTCACACTACTTAATAGTGGGCTCATCCCTTGGGTGAGATCACAAAGTAGTTAATTAATAATTTTCTTCAGTTCTGTCTGTTACTTAATGAATAATTTTCTTCAGTTGGTTGATTATACTCATATATATTCAAGGAAGCTGTTGGTAATCTTTATGCTTCCATTTTGGGACCAATTTTTCTTCATCACAGCAGTTCCACTAGAAACAGACCAATAGAAAAGGTTCTTTGCTGCAGGTGAAAATGTTTCTGACTTCCCCAGAGCCCTTAAAGTGACTTAAAGGTTTCGCTTTTGAGACAGTGTGTTAGGATGTAGTGTGATGTTCCAAGTGTAAATGTTTCATTGGAGTCTTTGACAGTCATTTGATATTGCTGTGTGTCCTTTTTCTCACGTCTTACATATGTTGCTCTGGTGTTGCATTTTGGATGACCTCTCTAGGTATAGTTGTGTAGAATATCTCTGTATTTTACTGAGTGATCATTGTTGATTTAGAATCCAGCAGTTAAAGTAGTTTGTATGTTGCTTCTATTGTTTAACCTGCCAGAATGGGATTTCAGTAGCCATTGCATTGCCTTTCCACTTAATGGTATTGGGTCTTCTCAGAGTGTCCTTACATCCATATCCAAAGGTATGGATGTGAACTTTATTTTCATAGGCTTTTAAAATATCTAGCTGTCAGAAATTGTATGTGCAAAGAAGATTTTTAGGACCCGGTCTCTAACAGGTTCCCTGTCCTTAACAAATACCAGTTCACATGAGAGCAGCAGTAACAGAGGGTAGTTGGTTAATTTGGTTGAAGTGCTACGCTATTTTAACAGAGTTGGAATTTGAATGGGATTCTTCAGAGTCTTGTGATTGCTAACCCCAAGGTCTATTTTCTGTAAGAGAAGGAAGACTTAAATTACTATGATGTAAAAGCTGCTTTAGATAGAGTGAATGATGTGGTTTAGTTATTGCAGGATTTCCTTCATGCTACACTGGAAGAGAAAGACCTCTCCTGGCTGCATGGCTGCTGTAGATCATCCTCAGTCACATGGTTATGTTGCTGCTTTTGAATTTCAGATGCAAATTGCTGCACCAAGCATCTTCTCCTGCAGGGATATCTTTCGATCCTGGTACTCCAACTAAGCCTAGCTACACTCGCAGTGCCAGCCTTCCTGCTGAAAGCCATCTGGTGACCTGTGCAAACCCTGCTAAGGTTTCCTGCAAGAAGCAGTTGGAGTGTCTGGCACAGCTCTATTCATCGTGTATAGCAGGTGAGGACACAGGAGATGTGAGACTGACCTCTCTTTGAGCTTTGAACTTGTGTGTGTGTTGTGACAGGGAGGTAGGTGGGAAGTGGAAGCTGTGGGATGGTTACAGTGTACAAACAGATGACATCTGGAGAAATAAACTAAGCCAACACAATTATTAAAATAAATGAATACTTGGTAAAAGTTTAGGGAAGGAGGTGAGCCTGATGCAATACTATGATGTTGTATGTCCCACCTGAAACTAGGCTATTCTCTAACACATCTTTCCTATGCTGATCTACACTGTGATTGTATTGTGGGGAGAGAGTTCTTTGTTGACTACCACAGAACAGGATTCTATCTTTTTACCTTTGTGTTTTAAAGCAGGAGGACAGTATTGAATAATCCACCTTTAACATCTCAATTACTCTCTCCCAGAAAACCTGGTACCAAATATTTTTCTGGAACTGTTTTTTGTTCTGCAACTGTTGACATCTAAAGGCACTTCTACTGCAGAAGATGGGGATAGTGATCCTGAAATCAGTGAAAGAAGTAGAGGTAAGCAGTAGTAATGAATAGAAATAATGTTCTAATTCCATAGAATTAGAAGATGTAGAGTAGCTTGGACAGTTATTCTTAAATTACATAAAAATGCCTCATTACCACTGTGGGACTCATCTGAGATGCTGACAAAAGTCATGCATGTGTGGGAAGTGCTTCCACAGTATGATAGTGTGGGGTTAGGTACTGTTTGAATCTAGTTTTCTGTTGTCATACAAGATTTGCTGTAGCTACTTCCTAACACTGACTTTTAGAGAGGACAGATGTGCTTGAGTTGCTTCTCCATTGATCCTGCAACTCAAATGGGCTGTTGACCTACTGTGTGTTTATTCAGCTTCAGGTTTGGATCTGAGTGCACAGGATCCAGCCATATTTTGCATTTGGGTTTTGGCAAACTCAGCCTTAAGCTTGATGCAATTGGTACTTTGATATAGATATTACAACCATAAAGAGTGGCTTTAGGATGAGACCCACCCCACCTTCCCCCACCCCACGTGCCTGAGTGTGATTGACCTTTCTTTTGCTACTCATTGATTCTTAGGGCTGAGATTAGGAGCATGAAATCTTCAGCTATAGGAACACCATTTTATCATTATTTGTAGTTGGTCTACTTTTCTTATCCTGTATCTGCTTACTGTTGTTCAGAACATTAAGAAAAAGAGTCTTTCCCATACAGCATTAAACAATTCAATTGCCTTTAGTACAGGAAGGATAGGGAATGGGAACTTCTGAAAATTGAATAGAGGTCTGGAAGATTATTTCTGGATATGTCAGTTCCTACTTTCAATAAAAGCTAATTGTTGGTCCTTTCGTTTATAAATGATAAAAGGTATACTGTTGTCTCATGTTTCTTTTTTTCCCTTAGATGTGTCAGGGAGACAGCATTTTGAAAGTGTGCACAACTGTGTTTATTTTGCTGTTCAAGTCTTGGATTATCAATATGAGTGAGTACTTTTTTCATCTGCTTGTGTCTGCACTTGTGTCTGCGATTAAGCAAGTGCTTGGGTTTTAGAACTTTACCAGTTACAGGCACTGAGTTGTTAATTTTTCTTCAAAACATACAACTTGACCTGGATTTGGATGTCTGTGCGTTTCCTTGCACTGATCTGTCTATTGAACTTGTTGTAATTGTGCAAGAATGGGAAAATCATGAGATGAGAATTGATAAATACAGATACTGGTAGGATTTCCTGGTGTGGTTTAAAACTCTCTTTACTTAGCAGCATCATAAAATGTAAGCATAAGCATTTCCTTAGAACTGATCCTGTGTTGTTTATGTCTGTCTGTTTCTCTGAGCTTTATCCCCATTATCTTGGCAGAATTATTTCCCATTTAGAAAAGGGGATGCTGAAGCTTTTGGCTGAAAATGAACGGATCGCGTCGTTTTCTCCCACCTTGCACAAGAGGCTCAGACAGGCTTATGAAAGCAGCACAGCCAAGGTAAAAATTGGCAGACCCCAAATGACATTGCTTCAAGCCTTTGTGTTGTTGTTCTTTTATTTGCAATGGCTTTGATGTTAAATCTCACTCCTTCTACTTCATCTTGTTGTGTTGTCTTTAGAAACTCTCTAAAAGCTACTTTTCCTTGTCAGTGAGTGAGTTGCTGGGTCCAGTGATTGTTGGCTGTGAAGCACTGCTAGCCAGCCTTGCATTGTGCTCTAGGCCCTCACTTCAGCCAGGGCCTTTGATAGGGTCAAGTTTTGCTTTTGAAATTCTCAGCTAATAAATATAGATCCCAGGAGAATGATTAGTTAAGTGCAATATCAGAAGGTAGCTTGAAAGATGTGGATTTCTTTCGTAGATATGGACTCCTTTAAGCAAACAACATTTCACAGAAGACAGTCCAGACAGGGAAAAATGGTTGCCTCTTGTGATCAACTGGGTTGGGGAACCAATTTGGATGGTAGGAATTGGATGGTAGAAATATATTTTGTATCTCATTTCATCCATCTTTTAAAAATGGAAATTACTCTTGGCAAAGAAATGACAGTGTACTGAGACTGGGACATGTCTGCAGCTGTGCTCTAAAGTTGGAAATAAAGGTTTTTCTACTTGAAGAACAGGCTTTTTAATTTGAGACAGAGTAAGGTAACAGAAATTGCCAGCCCTATATTGAAAGTACACCTCAACTGTTTGTGGATTTTTCCACACTGTATGAATACTGGTTGCAATCTGTTCAGCAGAAGTTTAAGGAGACAGATCCTTTTTCTCCTAATCTTGAGTGACTCTGCCTCTGTCCCCTAATGTAGGTTGTAAAACTGTTGGTGTTTGCTAGTAGTTAGCAATTGGGAAATGGCATGTCTGAACAACTTGCCTAGTGATATTTGTTTCCTCATCATGCCTTTTCCCTGCTTTTTCTGGGTCTCAGATTGTTTAGAGACTTCCATTAGCTTAATGGCTGCCTTTATATTTTCAACAGGTGTCTCTCCTGCTGCCATGCTCTGTACAGTCTGTTTCTTTTCAGCCAGAAACCGATAATCGCTCTAACTTTCCCAGTGACAGAGCATTTCACATATTTAAGAAACAAAGGTAAGTTTCTTCTGCTTTTCCTGGATGCTCACAGGGTATAACCATTGCATGACTGGGAACAAAGAATATTAAGAATGTCTCATGTGTGCTACATGCTGTAGAAAAAAATCTTGAATTTTTTCTCTAATTAAACAACAACAAAAAAAAAGCCTTTGTCCATATTGACTGCAGGAGCTAAATGGTTAATGTCTTTAGAGAAGAACAGCGTAATTCTTCAGGAGTTATTGAGACTTTTGATAATGCCAGTACAGTGTGTCACCCTACTGGATTGCTTCTGCATAAATCTGGTATGCTTTTATTCTTCCTGCCACCTCCCTCCATGCTTGCAGCAACAGGGTGAGGGCAGAATGATGAGTTGTCTTGGTCCTTCTCTTTTTCTCACAGGTATTACTTCATGTGGCTTATTCTTTCCTGCCTTTCAGTCTTCACTATGTCTGTCTGGTAATGGCTGTTTTGGTCATTCCATCATAGATTGGGCATAACAAGCTTAAGCACTTGCTGTCAATGACATGGAAAATGGGAACTCACTGAAGTACTGCTAACATTTATGAGTTTTTCAAAGGTATATCTGAATGCTTAGAGGCTGGAGTTATTTAATCTGAGGTAGATTCTTGCTGGGGAGCTTTGGAGCAATTAATATTCAGTTGTTGCTTCAAATTTTGAAGAGTTAATTCCCTTAAATATCTTGATTCACAGGGATATATTTTATGAACTTCTGCGTGAATGGGAGGATAACCATGAGAAAACTGGCTGGGACTTTGACAGAGTTCTGGGCAACAAGATCAGGTAGGAGTCTTGTGCAACTTCAGCTAGCTCTTTAATGTAGCTGAATTGCTGGTGAATCATACTGCCCTTGGCATCCTTAGTTTTGTGTTCTGCCTGGTCTTCTGCATCTAATCTTCTGCTTGGAAGAGGCTGCCCATGTACACTTGTTTCTGAATATAAAAATATCAGCTGTTACCTTAAAGAAACAAGCCATAAGTGGCAAGGGCCTAATTTGATCAGTCTTGATGGTGCTCTTTCCCTTTCATAGTCACAGAAAGAGCTACTCTCCAAACCAATGTATTGTTGTCTGAACATTGTTATTGTATACATCTGTGTGTGCATGTCCTGCTTCCCATGTCTGACTCCTCTTAAGTGAGGAGAAGTGTGTTATGTGTTCAGAAGCTGTTCACTCTTCTGATTATTTCAGGGGGTCTAGTGCATTGACTCTGAAAACAAGAGAACTATGTCTCTTTCTGTGGAAAGCAGACTGTTTTATTCATTTATTGCTTTATCAAAATGCAGTATGCATAAAGAAACTATTATAGCATTGAAAGCAGTTGCCATGTGGGTTTCTGTGTTAGTCTCAACCATCAGCCTACTCAAGTAACATCTATGTAGGTGGCTTTTCAGTACAGGAGTAAAACAAGGCTGAGGCTTAAAATGAGAAATTTTGGGGCATCAGAAGTAGTACTATTGCTGTTTCCTTACTTCTGTATGTGTGAACTCTCAACTTACTGTTCTGGGCAGGGAAGTTTGTTCCTTTTTTCTAAATAACAACATTACTGAAGGGAAAGGAAGAGATTCTTTTTATCTCTAGAGCTGTGGAGAATTTTTGTTTCCATGTCAGCAGCAGGTGGGACTCAGTGCTTGGGAAACTGGGTTATGAAGATATTGCTTTTTTTCAATGGCTTTTGTAGATTGCTTTCTTAAAAGTAGGTTTTTATGCTTTTGGTATAGTTTGAGATTAGAACACTGTTTTTTGTACCACAAAGTTCTAGTCAGAATTTTATAATGTTTTCCTTCACAGGGCCATGATGGCTCACCTATCTGCAACCTGCAACCACAGCCATTTTGCCAGGCTCTTTCAAAAACAGCTTATCCAGGTAAATTACTTGGGTTGTTTAATGACTGTATACATCAAAGCTGATTTGATCCTTCCTTGGCCTGAGAAAACAAGCTGTGTCTTGTAAGCTTCTTTCAGATTTTCCTATTGAGGCTTTTCTGGGGAGAGACAAGTTTTCAGGATGGGAATTTCTTTCCTTCTTCAGAAATAATTAGTGATAAATTACCAATGAAACCTCTTTAAATCAGGAATAAGGCACACTGAGAACATTATGAGCTGTAAGCATTCATTCTTCATGGCTATTTAACCTTCTAATTTTAGTACAGTTATGGTTTCTGGAAATTTTAGGGATGTATTTTGATGTTTGTCAAGTGCAGAGGTTCCCAATTATGTTTGCTAGCAGCACAAGTGCAAAAAATTCTCTGGTTCTTCTGTGTAACACTCAACTGGCTGGTTTTGGTACAGTATTGCTGTTGTAATTTAGAGAGGAGTTTCAACCAATTTCAAGCATCACCTGACTTCATTGTAAGTAAAGAAATGAAGGAGAGGATTCTCTGTAGAGGAATCTCTGTAGATGCCTGACTTATTGGTAGGCTCCTTTTGGAGAGCAAAACAGCCACAAAACCTCACCTTGAGTCTTGGCCCACACACATTGCCAGAAGCTGCAAGTTGTTGGAATGTTGTAAATTCCTCTAGTGTCAAGTCTGAGTTTGCATCAGTGTCGTGTGTGACTGTATGGGTGTGTTCATGGAAATTGTGGGAAAAAAGGTAAGATTAACTTTGTTGCATCAATAGGATTTAATTAAGCCTAGGTGCTGTATTTCTTCTTTGTATCTGTGCCTTCTAAGGAAGACTTGCAGGATTTCACAAGGGTAGCCAAAGACCAGGCTTGATAACTGGGTGTCTTCAATGGACCCAATGTGTCTGTCTGGAAAGTGATTTGCAGAATCTTGTGTGTATTGTGATACTATTGCAGAAATGGGCCAAGACTGAGGACTTGTGTCAATGCCTGATAATTTAAAGGTAGCAAAGTATAGCAAGATGTTCTCTCCCTTGGGGAGGTGAGGAAGCTCCGTTTGGGATAAACGAACCTTGCTCACTTGGTAGACATTTCTAAATGTTGGCTTTTATTATGATCTCTCTCATTAAAACTGTCATGACTTAGATGTAGGGATATGCTGTCAACTTTCCCTGTTGCTCAGCATTTGCTAGGTTATGTCTGGAGTGCTGTGTCCAGTCTTGGGCTCACCAGCACAAGGAGAGAGGGATACAGACTTACCAGAGCAAGTCCAGCTCAGGGCCATGTAAATGGTTGAGGCACCAAGCATTTTTTGTGCCAGAAGAAGCTGGGAGCTGTGAGTATTCAGCATGGAGAAGAGAAGGCTCCAGGCTGTCTTAGCACTGTTATAAATACCTGCTGGGAAGGAATGAAGAAGGGGGTGAGATTTTTCTCCGTTGTGCTTGCTGGCAGGTTAGGAGGCTGACCCTGATTGAACAAGAGGGTTAGATTAGATGGTCCAAGAGGCCCCTTCTACACAGTTCTGCACTTCTGTAATTCTTTGAGTCTTGAGTTGTATCTGTGTGTTTGAGGCAGTGGGGCATTAATTTTTGAATTTTATTTAACTCCCTAGAAATTCCAGGGAAACCTACTCTGGTTGTTGAATGTGTAGTGCAGCATCATTGGGCCCTGGAGACTGAGCTAAAGATCCTACTGAGCGGTTTATGAAGATCATGAGAGTGATAGCTGTTCTCCCCATACATCCACATGTAACCTGCTAGATAGGCCCTAGTTAGATGTGTAGGATTGGAATTCTATCCTTCAAGACCTCTGGGCTGTTTATGGCTAAGGTGGGTAGCATGTTTTGGCATGGGGAGGGGTCGTTCTGTGTGTGGGCACCAGGAAAGATCATGCTTTGATTACTCCAAAAGCAGTGAGGAAGGGATAATTTGCTGGGTGAGAGATGAAGTGAAATGATGCCTTGTTACAAATATTCCATCTTGCTACTCCTTCTGTCTCCTAAAGATGTGCAAAGGTCCTATCGGTGGTGGTGCAAGCTGGGGAGACGCTCCAGACCAGGATGTCCTTAATATGCTGGGTTCTGATAATCTGAGCCGTCTGAAGAGGCTGCAGGAAAGATTTGTCGTTCCTCAGAGCATCAGAGGGCCTTGTCCACCCCCTTCATTCCCAGGGTGCCAACAATTCTTCAGGGACTTCATTCTCAGTGCTGGAAGGTGAGTGGCCTGTGCTTGGTGTTCCCTCTGTGAAATGTGCAGGCAGTAGAAGCAGCAGTATACTTGTCTTACAGCAGGGAGTTATCCAGAAAGATTGGGACTAGATTGTATGGCGATGATTTTTCTTCTATAAATCCACAGTATTATCTTGGAGCTGTCAGTATTTCTTAGTGCTGAGGCATGCAGTGCTACCTAGCAAGGACACTGGACTGGATAAATGCTTTCTGTGTGACAGTGCATGAAGCCAAGCTGTACAGGATGAAGCCAGGTTAATGGTTTTGTTTAATGAGTTTTTCACAATTCACAGCATGGGGGAATTTTTATCTATGGGAGATGTTAATCTTTAATTCAGTTATTTTATAGATTCCTCTTTTGGCAGAATAATTTTATCATCTTTATGCTGAGACTTGTTACGTAGCATCTCTGAAAAAGTACAAAAGAAGCGTGGAAATGAAGGTGGTCAGCCAGTCCTCAGTCTTCTCTCTTGCTGTCTTGTCTCAGTCTGTTACACTGTATGTCTGCTGATACTTGTTACAACTCACAAGACAAGCTTAAAATTTTTACAGTGGGTTAGTTGAGGTTTTACTGCTGTTTTCAGCCCAGTCTGACTCATCATCATCTTTTGCTGAAGTTACCAGTTCAACCAGCACCTGATGGATAGTCTGTGCCTGAAGATACTTGAGCTGAATGGCCTGACTCTGGTGGAGCATGAGCACAGCGATGGAGAAGCGGATATGGAGGAACAGGTAGGCTTGCTTTGTGCAAACACATCTGTCAGGAATTTCTGAGCTGTTCCAGTAGTCAGTTACTGGCTTGATTGTGATTTGCTTGGAGCTTCTACTACTGTATTTACAGACAAGAGTTTCTTCATTTGGTTTTGTCGTAACTCTGCAATTTGCTTATTTGTCTGAGTCCCTTGCCACTTGCATACTTCAGGGTGCTTCATGGAACTGTCACGAGTGCACAATATTTGTGAAAGTAAAAGCCTTCTCTTTAGGTTGTTATAACCTGTGTTAGATCAAAGAAATAACCAAGTCCAGTTGTGGCACCCTGTTGTAATAAGTTCCTTGTTACTTTTCCATATAGAAAGATTTTAATTACATTGAATTTGTAGTCATCTCTGTTCATAGATGTACAGGTGTTTCTTCACTCAAGTCTACATATCAGAGGTGGTGTCACAGCTTATTGTCTATTAGCAAAGGAGCAGCCAAAGGTTCACGGAGACTTGCAGAGTGGTAGTGCTATAAGGAGGCAGTGTGAGATCAGCTCTGCCTCTCGTTCGCTCCAAAGTTCTTAACGTGAAGATATGATGGAGCAACTGCTTCTTTTAGAAAGCTCTTGAATAATTCCTCTTTATGAAGAAGTGAAGCAATGGAGACAGATGCAATTTAAAATTCTTGATTAATATGTATTTTGGAAACTTACCTTTACTAAAAGCAGTGGTGAAGCTATGTGGCCCTCTTACATGAAGGGAGTAGAAGTTTAGTGTAGGCATTTGCTTTGCCAGTCAGTGTAGGGTGGCATTTCCTCAGCTTGCTTTTCTTCATTTTAGGATGAAAAGAAGCGTTTCACCGTGGCCCTGTTGAGTCTCCGACTCCTCGCCAAGTTCCTGGGCTTTGTTGTTTTCCTGCCCTATCGCTCTGCAGAGCAGCCAACCAGAGACTTGCAAGATTCTGCACTGGCACTGAGAAACCAAGTGAGAAACCGAGCATTGCCTTTTGCTTGAGACTGTTCCTAGCCCAGGGAGGATTGCGGGTAGTCATGCACTTTCAAAGTGAGCCAGTGGCTCCTGGGATGGTGTTGTGTGGTTCTGTGTCCCTGCTGCATATTCTGGGGTGGGAACAAGGGAAAAAAGAATTTGTGTTGCCTCTAAAAGAGGGAGCAATGCCCCAGTGGTAAGGTACTGAGTCTTCTGTTACTTCTGCTAATCTGGGTCTGTCATACCAAAACTTCTACCTAGCTAGGAGCACTTGTTTTCATAGCATAAAATCCATCTGCCAGGACTGGTTGTGTTAGTTTAGCACCCATCTCCCAGCAGTGTGTCACTGAATGGAAGCATTAGACCTTGACTTCATTTTGTACATAGTCAGGATTTTAGCCTTGCTTTTGAAAGTCCCAGTGGGAGCTTTGGTTGCAGTCATAGTTTGGTTTTTACCTCTGGTCATGTGCAAAGAAGTTTTTCATTAGCCAGAAGTCACCAGTACAGAAGAGGAAATCCTAGAAAGAAAAGTCAAGATACAGATGAAGGTTTTTCTGTAAGTATCAAATAATAACTTCAAGCCACAGGTTTAACTTCTCTTGTTCTTTCAGACCCTGCCTGTACTGGATATATTAAAGCTCCTGAGGCAATCTATTCAGGATCAGCGTTCTATCCTCACTATTCCTTGGATTGTGGAGTACCTTTCCCTTGTGGATCATATCGCTCCTTTCCTTGATTATTACAGGAAAGTGTTTGGTCTCTTGCTGCAGGTATACAGGTAAGAGCCTGGGAAACTATATTTGTAAAGAACTTTTCAGTGAATGTTTGATTTTTTTTTTGTGCAAGTCATGCATACTTCTTATCTTAAATAAAGCTGTAAAGAGACCACAGCCTAAACTTGGGGATTAATACTTGATTTAAATATGTGGGGTTTTTTTATAAGACACATATAAAACCTTTTAATAAAACCTTTTTATATAAAAGGTTTAATTTAAATCCCACTTGATCACTCTATGTCTGCAGCTGTGATTGACCTTCAACCTGCAGCTTGAATTTTGATCTTAAACCTACAAGGTTTCCAATGCCTAAATAATTTTCTAGTTTTCTATCCTACATACATGAGGAAAATTTGAAGCACATTCTAGAGAATGGCTTGTCTAGTGTAAACTTAAGACAGGATGTTATGCAGGTGGATATGAAAAAGTAGAGTTTACTCTCTCTTTAAACAGACATGCAAGGAATCTGTTCACAGTGGTAGATAGTGTAATTTGTAAGTGAATGGTTTGGAAATGTTTTCCTTAATGAAAATTGAGCTGCTGAAAACTGACACTTTCTTGCTGCTTCTGCTGCATGGCAGGTTAATGGTCCTTTCTGAAGACAAGGAGATGAGTTTCCTGAACAAGCTGCTGATCCTTGCAGTTCTGGGTTGGCTTTTTCAGGTAGAGTCTCCCATGTGCATGTAACTCTTCTCTGAAGAAAAAGCAGGGCACAGAACTCAATACAAAATAGTATTGAAATGAATTAAAACAATTCAATACAGTAGTTTGTTTTATCGTAGGTTTTTTACACTGGTGGGGGGTTTAAAGAATAACAGTATTTTAGTGGAGAATTATCTTCCTTTAGTGGAATTGTGTGAAGCAACAATTGTTTTTTCTGATAGGAATTGTAATTGCATCCTGAAACAAATTTTGTACTTACTAATCTGCAACCTTGCAAGAAAATTGATAGTTGATTCCTGTTAGAACTGGAAGCTCTTGTCACAAAGATGGTGTGCTAGCTGTCAGCTTTGAATTATGGAGGAATTTATTAGAGGGATGGTGTGTGATGAGCTTTTAAAATTATTTTGTGCCTCCAGTTGGAAGCAAGGTAATTACTTAGCAAGAACCTGTTGGAAATGTGGAAGATTCTGTATGGGGAGGGTAAGGAAGGTGGTTTTTGTGATCAAAATAAGTATTCAGTTTTATGGAAAGTTTTCCTCAGGGCAAGAGGATTCTTAGTGCTGGGGGTAATCTTTTGTGGGTGGCAGGGTCTGTTATCAGAAATGGTGGAAGTTACTGCCTTTTGTGTTGCAGCTGTTGGGTTTTCTATTTCAGGTCCCATCAGTCCCTGAAGAGTTGTTTTTTACTACTGATGACAGGCAGGAGGGCTTTATGATGGACACTGTGACATCTGCTCAGGCTTTGGTGAGTTGGTGCAGCAGCATGTCCTCTGAGTCTGTGGGTGAAGATGGACCTACCACTTCCTCAGGAGTTGTAAGATTTTATCAGGAACTTGGCTTCAGGGCAGCTGCACTGAGCATGTGGAGACTGGTGGCTGTGATGCCCAGTTTGTCCACGTGCCTCCATTGCATCTGTGTTATGGGTTGTGAGCTCTGGGTTTTCTGTCAGGCAGGAGCCATCTCACCTGCTGCAATAATTTGCATAGCAGGTGCCAAGTTATGCTGGAGGATCAGATGCTGTTTTCCTGCAAGGTGAGCTGATAGAACTCTAGCTCTTCCCAGAAATAAGCAAAAGTAATGGTGAACAGAAATAGAAGGATGGGACTGTAAGAGCAAGGTTACTGTTTGTGAAGTCACCTGTTTTCCAGTGTCATGATAAAGGGTGGCTGAACTGAAAATGGTGTGAGCAAGCTGGAGTGGAGATGAGTGTATGGCATGTGTGATGTTTCAGATAATTCCTGGACATGCAGGGGGGGTATATAAATATTCCATGGAAAAGGGGAAGGGATGCTGAGATACATTGCTTTGGTGGTTGGGATCTGAAATTGCTGTTCCTTCCATGGCCCTGCCTGTGCTGTGTTGATGCTGAGGTGACATTTCTCCATGGTGTGGTGTTCCAGTGAGTCTGGATGAAGGCATCTGTGGAGGTGTAATGCATAGTAGATGTGCCTCATATGTTTTCCTCCATGGGAAGTTTTCTCCCTCATGAGTAGGAGCTGTGGCAACAGTCCTGGTTCATTTCATTAACCCAGCTTTCAGCTGGGCTTTGATAGTGCTCAGGGGCAAAGGCTGAGCTACACTAATAAAATGAAGAGCAGCAGCTCATTCTCTGTTACAGGACTGGACTCAACACTTGGGCTGCAAAGTTCATAATTTTACCTTGTATTTGGAATTCAGCTGTTCTGTTCATGGAAAGATAGCCCTGAAACCTGCCTGTGAATGCATGTATGGGTTTTCTGACTTGAAGACTGTTCCTTTTGTACTGTATCCTTTCAGCATTTCCTTCATTTTCTCACCAGGACTTTGTACCCTTGGTGGATCAGCAGTTACTTTATACCTGCTGTCCCTATCTTAGTGAGTATTTTACTTACTTTCGCTATATACATAAAATATATTAGTATGTGTTTGCTTTTGTTTAGTCAGTTGTTTATATTTGTTGTTTGGGACTGTGAGTCCTTGAATCACCTTTCTTACTTGTCCTCACAGCTTTAGGTCTCAGTTGTGTATGCAAGAACCTTGATGAGAGGCTGTATTGCAGGAGGTCCTGCAGCTGTGGATAGCCTCTGGTGAAGCTGAAGGAAGGAGGTTACAGAGTCAGGATAGTTGATCCAGAGAGCTTGAATCTGGAGGGGCAGGGGAAGCCAGCCCTCACAAGCTGTAAGGAAGCGTTATAACAATGCAATTTTTCCACCCCAGGTATAGGAGGAGGTGTTTGTACTGTGAGGAATGTCTTGATCACTGGGCGTATTTCTGCTGCCAGGCAGAGGAGAAGAATCCTTTTCTGCCCTGGTGTTTTGTCAGGTTGTTGTTTGAGATAGCTTTTTCATGGGATCTGCCTACCAATGGTAAAATTCCTCTCTGTAGACAATAGAATCCCAGATGGGGAGATAGTGCTCTTCTTCTTGGGACCTAGTAGAAAAGTCTAGCAGTCATACGGTTATGTAAAACCTGCATCACAAAAGCTTCTAGGGCTGATTAGGTTGTTCAGCTTTTCCCCCTGTATTTGCTCCTGACTCTTGGAATTTTGTGTAACTGCTTGCCTTGTTGTCCTTGTAGACTTTATGGTTCTTGCTTGCCACACTAAAAAGGAATGCATAAAAATAACTGCTCTCTCATCCTTATGAACAAGTCCCATGTGCTATAGGGGGCTTTTCAGAAGCTTCCTCTTTTCAGAGCCTTGCTGTGCCCTGCCAGTTATATGTGTGGGATGTCCCCCCTTGCTTTATTGAAGCTTTTCCTTTTGTAGAAGCTGAGAGAATCTGCTCTGGGAACAGGACTGGAAAAATAAATGTCTCTTTCTTGAGTTTTGATTTTTTTTTTTTTTTTTCTCCTTGCTCATGAGGTTGATGATTGGTTTTGCATGTTTTCCTGTACAGGTGAGCTGCGTAAACTACTTGCCTCTTTTGTGGCTGGTAGTGGAGGAAAAAATGGTGGTTTTATAAGGAAAATCACTCCCACAGCTGCAGAGTCCTTAGCACCCAAGGCTTCTGTCACACAGCGGAAACTGCAGGTAATGAAATCAGGGAGTCACAAGGGGAAAATGGGGCAGGAGAAATTTGCTTGTGAGAGTGTAGGGTTACACAGTGGTCTTAATACCCGGGAAAGAATGGACCTAGACAGCAGGGAAACATTGTGTTCAGCAGTCAGGTATCTTTACTCTCTGTTATTCTGTTACAGTCCTGTGGCTGGGATAAGGTGTGGGTGCTGAAATCCAGACAACCTCAGTAAGCATTCTTGTAGTTGGAACAACTAGTCTTATTTATCTGTTTCCCTCTTCTTTAACATTAAATGTTGGTATGTTTATCATACTTTGTTTTGGTTAGATTGTAGCCATGCTTTCCACTGTAAGAAGGACCTGCATAGGAGCCTACAGGATTAACAGCCTGTAATTAAAAGGGCTTGTGCTTCCCAAAACAAGCCCTGTTTGGTGACTCACTACTAGCAGACACTGTCAGAACTCTCCCATTCCCTTTACAGGTCCTTTGTAGCTTCAGAAACCCTGATAATGAGCTTTGGGTTAAATGGTTAGAAGGCACTAGGGAGTAACACTGGGATGATGAATGCTACAGTAGCAGAAAGTTCTAGTGGAGGCAAATTGTCTTTTAGTACCTCTCCAGATGGTAGTTGTGTGCATTGCTGTGTTGGTGAGAGGAGGATCTGGGTGGGATGCTCTGATCAATTGTAGTGCTTTCTCTTGAACAGGTAGATTTGGAACAGGCCTTCTTCCACAACCAGCCTCCTTCCTTACGGAGAACAGTGGAATTTGTGGCAGAGAGGGTGGGATCCAACTGTGTTAAGCACATCAAGTAAGTGCTGGTCGCCTGTTCTGTGACTTAAGAAGTAACTTTACATTATAATTAGGCAGAGAGTTGATCCTTTAAACTTGCATGTATGGGGGAAAGAAGCTTCCCTGGGGATGTGCTGTGCACCAGAACACCAAGGCTGTGTAGGACCGTGACCAGCAACATCTGCTGCTGTAGAGGGGAATTCGTGAAAGGATGTAGAAAGGAGGGGATACAACTTTTGGGACACTTTTTGTATGATTGTTGTGCAGCATTGAGGCTTTATAGCCTGTTGAGAACATTCTTGATAATGATAGGAAAATCTCTTACCAGAATTGACCTCTGGAGGTCACTTGATCCGAACTCCTGCTCAAAGCAGGCCCAACTTTCAGGTTAGATCAGGTTTTTTTCCAGCTGGAGAAGTTTCCATCTCTTAAGGATGAGGGTTCAGCCAACCTCTTTCTACCATGTTTGAATTCTTAATTTTCCTAGGCTTTGTGAAAAATGTTTCCTTACATCCTGTCAGAATATCCATTGTTCCAGCTTGTGCATGTTCCTGTCAATCTTTAGCTGTGCTCTTTCTGGAAGTCTTGTTCTGTCTTCTCTGTAACTTTTTCTTCTCCCTTCAGCTTTTTCTTGCCTCCAGACTAGGTGAAACTGACTCTCCCTTGTAGGTGTGTGCTCCAGCATCCCAGCTATTTTAATATTATTTTTTCTTTTCTCCTGCAGTTACTCAAATTGTCAGTGGCTTTCTTGTCCTGAGATTCCAAAGCTGGATACACTACTCCAGATGCAGCCTCACAGTGATGAGGGAAGCAGTAACTTCCCTTGACTTTCTGGCTGCACTGTTGCCATTGTCAGCCCAGTATAAGGTTGGCTTTCTTTGGACACTCCTAACTCACTTACCTTGTGTTCTGGGAACCCCAAGTCCTTTCTGCAGGAGCTGCTCTGTAGCCAGTAGACCCCAGCCTGTACAGGTGCACAGTCAGCCCATTTCTTCCTCTTTTCACAGCCCTCCTGTGTGGCAGCCCTGCCCTCCAGCTCATGAGCTTGCTCAGAGTTTGCACTGCTCAGTTGTCAAGCTTGCTGAAGCCATTAAATGTTATCAGCCCCTAAGGAATGGTGGTTGTAGTGGGCTGCTGCTGACATCTTTGAAATTCTGAGCACTACCAATTGAGCATACCAGGGTATTGCTGCCAGAAAGGAGACCTGTAGCCAAGTAAGTTTTTAGTAAAACCTAAAGGCTTTTGACTTTTGAGTCTTAGTACTACTTTGGTGTCTTCATTGCTGTGTTCTTCTCTACATACAGAACAAGGAGAATGCAGCGCAATTGATTCCTTTTTAGCAGAGTGACTTATTGCATTTGACATGAGTATCCCCCTAAATTGGGGAGAAGAGCTGGGTATAGTTTTAATGTGCACTGTTTCTTGTATTGATTTCAGTCTGCCTGAGTGTTCTTGGTTCCATTGCAGGGCAACACTGGTAGCAGAGCTAGTTCAAAGGGCTGAAGCCATGCTGCAAGATAAAGTGAAAGAGGAGGATGTTAATCATGACAAACTGCTTGAAGAGGTGTGCACTCATCTGTATGAGGAAGGGGCCCAGGCACTCATCAAAGGCAGAGAGTAAGGAGGAAAAGTTATTTAAACTTGTGCCTTCCTATCTCTTCTTACTGCAGAATTTATAAGCCTAATTTAGCTTGGCCTGTCATGCTCAGGTTCTGGTAATTATAAACCATGCCCTCTGCTC
The DNA here is from genome assembly GCA_013389925.1 of Aegithalos caudatus. Classification (NCBI taxonomy): domain Eukaryota; kingdom Metazoa; phylum Chordata; class Aves; order Passeriformes; family Aegithalidae; genus Aegithalos; species Aegithalos caudatus. The sequence continues at coordinate 66,465 of WEIU01003289.1, forward strand.
TTCTTATGGTGAGTGTCTGCTGTGCCTCCTGCCAGTTAATGTTGTGTTTGTAAGAAAGAATAAATGTGCTGTGTGTCCCTCTGCATCCAGCTCCAAACAGACACCCACTGCAGCTATTGTATTTCCCCTCTTTGGGAAATTGATATTGCAGCTTAGTTGCTTGTAATTATCCTTTCCTTGTCTTGTTCTTTTAGTCTGATTTATTGCATTGCTACATAATGAACCTCTGAGTGTTGTCCAAGAACTTAGACTAATCCTGTGACACACTTTCTTCCTTTTTTTGCAGATTTTGCAAAAAAAAAGGTCCTGAGGCAGTGAGGGTGCTGTTGCCAGAAGAGACATCTGCAGCAGTATGTATTTTTCCTAAAATTTATTGAAAGCCTTGACTTTAAGTCTGGATCATTACCATTTTTCCATTGCTGCTTCACTTATCCCTTAATAGCTCCGGTGAAAAGCATCTATTGATGCCTTCATGGGAAAAGTCACTTCTGCTGGGCTGCCTTGCCTATTCTGGGTAAAGTGATATTCCAGCTCATAGCTGACTAATGAGGCTAGAATGTTATATAAATTGCATTTATCTTGAAATGATAATGCATTTGTTTTAGCATCAACTTCCACAAGAGTTGATGAGGTTTGGAAAATCGAAACGGGTCGGTTGTATTGCTCAAACCAGCAGTTTCCATAGGTGGTGATGCTCAGTTTAATTGTTGCATGCCCAAATTAAGCTTTTTTTCCTCTAGACTTCCTTCTGAATTTTCACTGACCTCAGTGCTGTGGCTGATAATAATCTCCTATCATTTGTTATCCTCCCTGTAAAGGTTTTAAGTAGTGCAGAAAACATTGCAGTGGAACTGGCTACTGAGCGAGCCTGTGGCTGGCTCTCTGCCAACATTGCAGGTGAGTCTTTTTACCTTGAACTGGGGCTTCTAACCTGTGCATTGTACTCTTTGCTGAGATCCAGGGACAGACAGTGTTATAAAGTACTTGGTCCTATTTGTTTTTCTTTTAGTGTAAAGGATGCAGTTGCTCTGTTCCTCCTTTTTTAGGATTAACAGGAATGACTTCTAGCTCTAGGAACTTTCTTTTGGGAATCTTTTGGGCTTAGCCCATGGTAGTGACTTTTAGTTATGGAGTCTTTCAGGATGGAAAGAGGAAATGCTGTGGAAATGCTTCTGGAAATGTTATCTGAAGTTGTCTTAGCACTTCCAGTGTATACAGACAACTGCTCTCTCAAGCCACCTTATGGTTCACATGTACAGAGTGCTTCTGAAATCTCCTGTAAAACAAACACTTCGTGGACTGGGTGTATTTTCTGAAGGCTGAGGGCAAATGTACTCCTTTTATTCTGTAATACTGCTCTGGCAGCTCTTCAAAGTCTCTGAAAACCCATTTTTTAGGAGGTTGTGCCAAAAGCCTGCGGAGAAATGTCCAAGTACCATTTGTAGCCACAGGAGTTTAGTTTTTTGGATGCTGATCAAAATATATTTTGGTAGAAGACATATGGCTTTTATGGGCACAGTGGTTGAACTGGTATGATCACACTGAATCAGCTTTCTACTTTGGCATTGCCTTCTGGCTTAGCTACTGTGTTTGTTAAACCCATGGAAATATTTTTATGGGAAGTGAGATGAGTTGCCAGTGGTACCTGGCAGTGATGGGTGGCTGCCTTTTACAGCTGTGGGTTAGCACACCCTCTCCACATGAGCCTCTGCACATTAAATACAGTGGGAGGTCAGAGAGAGGGGGTTGAAAATGTGAATTGTCTTTTTGCCTTATTTGCTGTGGCCCTTGGAATGAGAGGCTTAAGAGTGTTTGGAAATGATTCTCTGCTTCAGTGGAGACAAAATCTGAAACAGTGGAGACGGGATTTCTCTGTTCTCTGTAGCACTCATCAAAAGGGAAGTGAAAGCAACCTTCAACAGAATGCTGAAAGTCCCAGGATTTCCCTTGCCAGGCGAGGATGCTCTTGAGTTGAGAAGGGACTGTCCTCCAGGCTGTCAACACTGTGCTCCATTTCCCTCCCAGATCATCAATGAAATTAAGGTACACTGTGTTCACTTCCTGCCTTGCCTTTCTGTTTTTCACATTGGTGTTTTTGTGGTTTGTTTTTATTGTTGTTCTGTGGGGTTTTGTTTGTTTGGGTTTTTTTTAGAGAATCTTCTGGTTCTGAGGAGGTGGCTATGGGGAGTGCTTAGCAAGCACGATGGAAAGTTCTCAGGTTTTTTTCAACCCCTATCTCAGGATTTCTGGTGGCATGGCAGAGTGGCCTTTTTGATATGAGTAGGATAGAAACCACAGTGTGGACACCATGGTATTGTGTACAATTTTGCAATCATTTAACCTAGGTACCCCATAAGGAAAAGAATTCTGAACAGCTCACTTTTTTACCATTATGTATTCTGCCTATCCTTTTTGCAGCTGCTTGTCTGCTTGGCAGACAAGTAATGCTGGTTATCACTGTCATTGCTTTCTCAGCAGCTGTGTGAAAATGAGTTCACATCCTTTAATGTTTTCTTGCTTGTGCTTAAATAAAAAAACAGGGAGGGTAAGTTGTGTCAGGAAACCTCTGCATTGGCACTGAAGCTTCCCAGACAATATAAGAGGCTCTGGATTTCTGTAGCATTTCTACCCTGAACTTGCTTGCTGTGCTGTCAAAATTACCTAGAGCTTTCAGTGCTAGTACTTTTAAGGAAGATTAATTTGTTGCCATAATTCAATTTTGCTTCATAACATTAATGAGAACTGTGCTAGAAAATGAGATCCTGGTAAGGTTGTGAAAAATCAGCTTTAATCTGTCTAATGAAATGTATATACTAACTTAGGTTCTGGTTTTAATGAGGACCCAAGAACTATTTATGAACTGCTCTGTCACAGGTCCAAGGATCTGGTTGTGGAAGAGCAGGACACTAATGTGTGTGTTACTGTTGCCTTTCTCATCAAGGATGTGCTCTGTGTTGCTGTGGGCCCACGGGAGGAGGGTGAAGTGGTTGACTACGTGTGGCTGGAGTGCTTGCTGGGAAGGTTGAGTCAGACACTTCGATGCAGAAAGGTAAAGGATGGAAAGAAGCAACAAAACACCCCTTTGAATCACTTTGGTCTGTCTTGATACCTGTAAACTTTATAGTTTGCCTTGCCTCACAGTTGAGTTTAGTTGAGGGGATTTTATTTGAGCTCAAATGTGGCAATGTTGCACTGCATTTTTTCATACTGTGTAGATCTGCTTGTTATTTCAGTTTGCCTTTGTGAATCCCCTTTCAATATATGGCCTTTTTGTCATTAGTGGTCTCCCCATTACAGCTCTGTGCTTCTTGCTGTAAATTGCCTGCTCTGCTCAGATATTTTTTTATCCCTTGTGAAGCCCTGTTTTATCCAGTCTGCTGTATGGAGGAAAAAATGTAACTTTTTTTGTGTTTTCCAGTTCATGTGTCCCACATCGGAACAGCAGCTGGCCAAGTGCACGGTTGAGTTGGCGTCTTTGCTGGGTAAGTGAGTTATGATTTAAGGCTGAAATCTGTTATTGCAGTTCTTTTAGATCCTTGAGGTCAGAGATTTAAGTGTTTAGAGCTCAATGGATATTTAATTCTCTTTGGTGTTACTGATTCTGCACATTTTTTCTGTCAATTTTGGTGGTTGCTCTTATTCCTTCTTACATTCTGCAAAGCAGAATTGTACAGTGACTAACCATCTCTCTCATCTGTTTTACATCTCTGCTGTTTTATTATTTATTGACATCTTCAGTTAAATATGGGATATGTTTTCCAGTAATTCTGCCTCTGAAAACTGTGGTTGAGTTTGGGCTTTTTTTCCCTAAAAGCAAGGGCCTTTTCCATTAAATTATGTTTTTTATGGCTTTTTTATGGAAAGAATGGAAGTTACTTGTTTTCTGTGTATTATGACTCCTGTGAACATTTTCAGTTTGTTTTTTTCTCTTGCTCTGACGTGTAAATACAGTTTTTCTCTGAGCAGGAGCTTGTGATGTCAAAGCAGGTTTTCTTCATGGGCAGCCTTCTAATTTGGTGGGTTTAGAACCAGCTTTAGAAGTTTCACACATAATTTGTTTTTTCAGAAGGCAGTTCAGATCTGAATATTATGAAATGTATTCTGCGGGCAGCAGTGTCAACCTGTCCCATTCCATTAGACTGTACCAAGGAAGAACTGGTATCTTACTTCTGTTTATGTTCACCTGCATTTAAGCAGTGTTCACTTTACTTTCACTTGTGTAAAGTCATGTAACTCTGCCTATAGTCTAAACTATGGATAATTGTTCAGTCTGTCTATAGGCTTAAATGTTTAACTGTGTTACTCTTCTCCCCTTTGCAGTAACACCTAGGTTCTCTTTGACTAAATATTAGGATGACTTAGTCTTGAGACTTGGGGCTATATTCCAACCAATTGGTATTCTTTGTCTGAGGAATATAAATCTCTTCCTATGTCATACTGTCTGTATAGTTTCAAAGCTCATAATTTTGCATATTTCCAAACTCCACTCCTCTTAGGTTTTCTGGTTTGTACTCCCTAAGTGTGCTGCTGAACCAAGATGATGACTATAAAAGGAAATAATGCAGCTATAGGAGTTAGTTTTTAATCCTTTTCTTAGTTTCAGATCGTGTTCCTCTGAGTCTTGGGAACAAATCCCCAGAGAAGAGCCCTGAGAGGCTGCGTGTAAAGAACAATCCCACCTGTGGCCTCCTAAAATTGCTGTTCTCCATCTGGAAGGAGGACTTTGGGACATGTGTGCCTGTGCAGCTGATCTTCAGCAAGAAGAACGTTGGTTATCTTGCAGAAGCTAAGCAGCGAGAGGTAAAGCTCATCTGGATGTGTGGAGCAGGCTGGCACTGGTGTAGGAATTCTGCCAGCCCACAGTGCTCACTGTCCAGCTGCTGGCTGGCCTTGTTTCTGTGGGGCAGTGAAAGAGAGGGATGTGTACAACTCCTCAGGGCTTGGTACCTGCATGGGGGCTCTCAGGAAGGCATATTGGTTAGGAGCCAATGGCAAAATGGCCCATTTGGCCTGGGGTATTGCAAGTACTGGATACACATGATTGTCATTGGTTGCATTCTTGTGTCTTTTATCAGCTTGCATTTCTGCATGTGTGTGGTGTTACAACCCCCCACGAAAGATGAAAATCACCCTATTTAGTTGCAGGCTAAACCCAACTTACTTCAGAAGTCAAAGAAATAATTTTTCACGTTGTTCTTGATCAGGCAGGAACCCAAGTCTTGGTGTGTCTATAAACTGAGGGTTTTGAGACTTATGGTGGGATACGATCAACGTACAAACTAAAAGGAATTCCGTTCACGCATTTTGGATGTTGCTCTTGTCCTCATTGTCACACACAGATAGAAAATGTACTTCCTCCTTTTCTCCATGTTCTGATCCAAAAAGAAAAGTGTGAATCATATATGGATAAAGAAACAAGCACACAATCCATTTATTTTTGAGTTGTTGATATTTTCTTCTCTTGTGCAGTGGGATTTGTTCCTCTTCTTGCTTCATGGTCTTATAGAACATGAACTAATGAAAACTAGTGAAATCCAGAGTTGCCTGCATAGCCTTGAAGAGCTCCCTTGGCCCTCAGTAAGTAATTAGATATGCATAAACAATAAGTGAAATAAAAAGTAAAGCTATAGAAACAGACAATCCTTGTATTTCTATTTCATATAGATAAGGCCCATAACCTTCCCATCTGTTGTTCCTGCTCAATGCAAAGGAAGGGCTGGTTTCCAACAAGCTTGTTTCTGTTGCTAGTGTTTGGCTGAAAGCTGTACTTGTGTGAATCCAACATTGCCCATGCAGTGGAAACATTGCCAAGAAAATTGTAAACCAGTTTAGAGACCAGCTGGCTCAGTTACCAAATCTCAGTTCTAGCCTGAGTGTGCTTGCTGCCTTCCAGCTGAGAATGACGTGTTGGGAAGGGTTTTAACTGACCAGCCTTGCACTTAAATCCCTGTGCCTCCTACCACCAGAGAGTGAGAGCAGTTGGAATGTTCTAGAGGAGTGTTGCTATTCTGGCCACAATCAAAATGTAGGAATCTACCCAAATGCCTTGCTTAAAATGGACAGTATGCCAAGGCTGGTAAGCATTTGGAGCACCTTGGAGCTGTTTTAACCATGTAAATTGTGGCGGTGATCTTGTCTGAGAAGGGTGTGGGGATCGGAGAGGAGACTGAACATGTCTGCAGGCATTCATCATTTCAATCAATTCTGTAGTTCACCTAGGTTTTTGCACTGGAAAACCATCATGTTTAACTTGGAAAGTTCTTTATGGAAAAATTAAGTCAGCCTCTTTTGTTTACATTACTAAGGGCTCTCTGGTTTGTATCTATTTGTTACAGGGTTTTGTAAAAGACCTGAAAAGGCTGTCCCGAGTATTTGTATCAGAACGTCAGAAAGAGGAGCCCAGGACTAACCCTTGTGAGCTGACCAGACAATCTCTAGCTACTGTGACCACACAAAGTTAGCAGAGGTGGACTCTCTCGACAAAAATTACCAATGAAGATGCAAATGGAATTTGCAGTGTTTCTGAAAGGATTGGGAGCTCTTTGCTGGGAGCATACTGAAGATAAGAGGTCACTTTGTGCAAAACCTGCACTGGACTTTCTGTCATGGCCATTTTGCCGTGGTGACTCTGCTGAAGGATTTACATCAGCAAATGGATCTCCAAGTCAAAAGTCTTTTAAGCACCTTGATTGTATCTCAGAGCAGCTGTTCTTTGGACTCAGAGACACCTTTTGTATTTGTGCAGCAACAGGCTGTGATCAAACCCAGGAATCGGCTCAAGTTACTTTGTGATCAGAGAGATGGTTTCTTGGTGGCTGTATCTTAACTCAATGTGACTTCTCATGTTGTCTTTTAACAAAGCCTCTAGGAAGAAGTGAACCTATATGACACAGAGATGTGCCTATATTTATTTTTCATTGTAAGCTCAGTGTTGAAGGTTTGATTTAAATTTTTTAAGACTAATTTTAAAAGTTAAACCATATTAAATAAATCCACTAGACCACTGATGGCATTATTCCTAAAGGATGTACATGCTTAAGTGTTTTTCCATCTCTTGTTGGAAACAGAACTTGTTATTTCCCAGGGCTTTTGATAGAAATAAGGATATAAATAAGATAGAAATAAATTTTGATAGAAATAAGGGATAAAATATCTGTTTATATTTTTTACTGAAGACAGTATTTTAAAGACACTTTTATAGTTGTGAATATAAATGACATCTGGCTGCTATTCACTGTTTTTTTTAATAATTTTTCTTGCCTCGAGTTTGGGTTTTGTTAGTCAGGAAGTGCTACAGCAAGAGAACTACAGCCTGGAAGAGTACACAAAGTAGTGAAGAAGCACTATGATGTTCCCTGGAGAGTGGATTTTGAAAGGGTCCTGTTTCTTGAAGGATAGTGGAGATTTTCTGCCATTACAGACAGATTGTCACATAGAGTGTGACTTCCTGTTCACTTGCTTCTTCCCAAGTATTTCCTTGAATTGAGGTTTGGGGCAGGGACTGCTGGTAAGTAGCAGAATATGTTTAGCTGTCTAATCCCATCAGCTGTCTCATGGGATTCCCTCCCCCTGCCCCAAAGCAGTGAGGACATTATTTCCTTTTGTCTAGGACTGTCCTATTAGTGTAGGTTTTCCCAGAAAGCAAGTTCTGTGTTATTTAACAGCCTCTGCACAAGGTGAAGCCCAGGGCTGTTTAGCTTGCTATAATGAACTAACCTCTTTCCTCTCTAAGGTGAGAAAAGGCAACATCTTGGAGTCAGTGATTCAAGAAAAACTGCAGACAGGACTCATTAGGTAGAACTGTGGCTTCTGTTAAAATATGTGATAAGAGAAATTATAGAGGCACATTAGTGTCTGAACTATAGTATAATTTTTCTTGTCTTTTTACTAAGCACTGTATTGAAAGATTTGGCAGGTTCCACCCTCATTCCTCTTTTTAGGGGCTTTCTGATGTGAATGAAAGAGTCCCCAAAAGTAGGCATGCTGCAATACAAATACAAGTGGAACAATTCAATACAAATTCAAGAGAAAGTACACCATATCATGCCACACCTGTTCCCTGAGGCTGAGTATTACATGATGTTCTGCTGAAGATCTCATTTGACATTGTTGTCATAATAAACATTATTAAATATCTTGCCTTGTGTTCAAGCTGTCAGTATAGAACCTCTTGGTACTAGGCTGAACAACAAAATATCACAAAGTATGGGGCAAAGAAAGTGCAGTGCAGACCTCCTGTCTGGGCTGTCGAGCTTCTGAAATCAGAATCTACTTTGTTATGTAAGGGAGGGCAGGGTGGTGAAAGGGGAAGGAGATGGAATCCGTAAGAGTTGAAAAAGGTGCTCCTGGTTCTGGCATGGATTTTACTTGGGTATCATAAAACTGTTTGCATAGATATCATGACCACAACTATTTTCATTAACTCGGTGTACTGGAATTATTATTCTCTAATACACGTCTGGAAGTTTTTATTTCAAAGGTGACCAAGCCCCAGAAACAGTTTCCAGCAACCAGAGAACACAGCTGTGCTGTATGGGGCAGGAGACACTTCTGCGGTAGGACCCAGCAGGTAAGAAACACCTCTGTTTTCTGTTCTTATGACTTAATGCAGTGATGCTGGTTCTTGGGCATCCCCTGGCCTCCAGGCACGTCTGCTCTGTAAAAGCAGACAACCCACTCTGTCCCCAAGGCACAGGGGCAGTTGTGGAGCACAGGTTTTCTGCCTGTGGACACTTGGCCATGGGACCACGTGTGAGGACATGACTGTGCAGCCCCCTGTGCTGCCACCTTCCCTCAGCGCGAGTCCCTCGGGCATTGTCCCTCTGTCCTGGGCACTGCTGCTGGTGCCAGAGGTGCTGCAGCCAGGAGAGCAGCAACTCACTGAAAGCCAGCTCTGAGGGCATGGCCTTTCTTCTGTCAGTCTGTCTTATTGCAAACTCACAGGTCTCAAAGAATTAGGAAAAATGGTGTTACATTAACTTCCTTCTGATTGTGCTGATCTGGGGAGTTGTGTAACAGGACTTGGGAAGAAGCTCCACCTAACTGACCTTTTTTTAAAAATAACCAAGAAAAATCCCCTTTGCTTGGAGAAACACTCTAACAGAACCCAAATCTCAGCAGTGACTGGCTTCTTGATTCTTGTGCCAAAAGTTGATATTCCATGCCCATTCCTCAGTAGGTAAGCAGGAGAACTACATCTGTTATCACAACTTGCCTTTGTGTGGTTTTTCTGTCCTGTGTAGTTCCATGGATGGGTATCTTAGCTGGAGCAAAATAAGGTGGGGCACATTTTCTTGTGTAGAAAATACCATTTATTGTGGATATGAAAATAGCAACCTTGATTTAGGAGCAGAGATGCAACCCTAGGTGGTACAATACAATTGGTTTGATCATCTGCTGCTCAGCAGTAACTTACAGGAAGTTGGTTTTTGCCTGTTGTAGATTACCCAATTTGATATCTGCTGGGTCTTTGTTTCTTTCTTCCAAACAAAGCAATGCCATACATTAGCAAGTACCATAAAACGTTGTATTTGCAAAAGAAAACATTGATATAAATAGGCTTTTTAGTATCAATTGAAGATTGTATTAAAAAAAAGTTACATTAATTCAATACTGATAAAAATAAAACTTAGCTTTGATAGCATATAAAAACGCTTCAAACTAAGCATATATAAATAACTTAATTTGTAAACGTAGAAAAAAAATATTAAGTATATATAAAAATAAACATCTGATGCACTGTACAGTAAGACACTATCCTTCATAGGCACTGGCATCATTGATCAACAGGAATCCCCCAAGATGTTTTTCCTACAAAAACTGCTTTATCATTAGTGCCGTGTCCAAACTAAAAGGGAAAAAAAGCAAAGCACTGAGTGAATCCGTAGTGGGTTGTACGAAGACCTCCCCTATCTCTGGAAAGCTACGGAAGCAGCTCTGGGGACAGAGCCAATATCCCATGCTGCTGGTTCTGCTCATTTTTCCTAGGGCTTGAGTGTAGTGCCTTGTTTGCTCTTCCAGCTGGGTTTCCAATGAAGGGAAGATGCTGACACATTACAAATCTGGAAATCTGTCATTTTGTTCAGTTGCTGAAAACTGTGACAGGTTACCCATTCTTCCTTGAGGGCCGTGTAAGATGTGTGATGCTCAAAGTGAACCATGCTGTGACTCAGGCTTTTAGCAAAAGGCTGTGCCTCACCAAGAAAAGGACACTAATGTATTGGTGTTAAGATTGTAATCATGTCTATCCAAATATGGAACAAAGCAAATTTGTAAGTGAAAGTTTTTGTTATCCTCCTTGATCTAGTTTGAGGAGCAAGCCTTGGGCAGGTATGTTTTCAGAACTGCTATTTTCTTAAGTATCAATTTAAAATAGCTATTGTCTTTTCATTTAAAATTGTATTAGTAACAGAAAGTAACAGAAGCTGAGAGCCAAAATTGCACCTGTGCAAAGATAGAGTAAAAGTAGATCTTGGCTCTTGAACCCAAGGGTGGGAAGTGCAGCTAACTTCACTGTGTGCTGGGAAAACACACCTTGTACTGAAAGTAGGTGTTAAGGTAGCAGGCACTGACTGCAGTAGGGTGGATGCTTGAGTACACACTTCTCACTTGACAAATTCAAAGTGCAAGAGCTTCTTGAACAATGTGGGCTTTTTTGAGCTAATGAAAGCTTTTAGTAGCATAGATATAGCATAGCAGCTTTTATTGCTTAGATACATCTCAAGTGATTCTGTACTATTGTGCTGAGTGATCAAATGAAGTTGTTTGGATATTCAAGGTGATTGTGGTTTTGTTTAAATTTAGGAATACATGAACCAGCTAGGGATTGTCTTGGAACAAACTGTAAAGTGTGACAGCAGGATTGTTGGACTAACTGCCACAGAAGTCCCATGAGGTAATTGAATGGGAAGAGTCTGTATTTGCTGCAGTGAGACAGCTGGTCACATTATGAACAAAGAAATATAAGACTATGACCAGGCTGTATTTTCAGCTCCTAATGCATTTGGGTGAAAGTGTAGAAGGGCTGATGGAAAAAGCTGTTATGGAAAAATGTTGTAGCTACTCTTACTTACAGGATTTAAATTCTAGAAACAAGCTGATTACTGAGTACTAACCTATCCATGACAGTCTCACTGTGTAGAAAGGTTTGGTTTCTTTATTTCAAAGCACCTGATTCTGCAGTACAGTAAAACTGTGTCCTGAGGTATGGTGGTGTCCACTGATGCTGCATAGTGTAGTGGCAATCTGAGCCACCTTACACTGGCTGCAAGCAGTCAGCAAATCTGTGAAAAATCTATCCGGGGTGTAGGATGTCTAGTAAATATTGTGCTGCTTCCCTCTTCAAGGGGAAGGGAACAGGCAGCCAGCTAAGATAAATGATTTATCTACACAGTCAGTAATTCTGCATTTGGTACTAATCTCATCATTAAAAAGTGGCTTTGCAGCTCTGCTCAAGAGCTTGTAAAAGGTCTCAAGCCATGTAGATAGTGCTTCCAGCCTAAACTTACTTCAAGAGAGAAGTTGATCTCTGAAGCTGCTTGGAAACAGGAGTTAAGTAATACACTCTTAACATTCTGGCTGTTGTAAAGCAAAGTCTCTTCCTCTGCTCTTTATATAGCAGCACACCTTTCTTCTCTTCCATGGAGGTTTTCCACTGCTGTTTCCAGGAGGAGAGGTTCCGTGCTAAACTTGCTGTGTTTCTTATAAGTGGTGTTGGCTAAATCGAATGATCCTTTTCTCTAGCTGTACTTCCATATAGTCCAGCAGTAGCAGCCAGGCTCCTGAAGTGAGGCTTGATGGTGGCTGTCTCAGGAGGCAGCATTTTCCATGACTTTCTGACACTTGTGTGTCCCTGTGAGCAGTCGGGGCTCAGTGTTGGCAGCACTAAGCGGTGAGCAGGTGCGCCAGCCGAGCAATCACCAGCGGCTGCCGCTTTGCCATGGAACTCAGGAGCCTGGCAGGGATGGCCGGGGCACCAAGGTCCACCTGCAGAGATTAGAGCAAAGGCTGCATGCTGGAGTTTGTACCTCTTTTAAACAGAACCCTTCTCCAGTCTGGAATAGCCCTGATATAATGAGTCTGTGTTAGGCACAAAAGTAATTAGCAGCCAAATGCCATCATTAGTATCTTTTTTCTTCCAATACTCCACAGACTTTCAAAACTTTGCTATTTGATGTGGCTTCTAGCAGGTATGACCCACATTGCTTTTGAGTTTGAGCTTGGATTAAAGTTTACTAGTTTGAGACAGTGTTACTGAAAATGTATATGCATACACTAAAGGGCAATATAAAATGCATACAAAAACTTTAAATGGATATATACATTTCACCTATGCATTATAAAATGTATGTGCTAATTAATGATATTTTAGAAAATGTATATTTAACTTTTAAACAGATGAGTTTAAAGGACTAATGGCATTTATCTCTACATAAACATTTAAATAAATTTTACACAGTAAGGCATGCTCTTCTGGACACTTTGAAATATTTAGTACCCCTGTCTCAAAGAGAGCCTACTTTTCAGCTGAGACTAAAGAATGGACGATAAGATTATCATTTTCTTATTCTTAACTGGAATCCTAATCTTGACTTCTCTTTTTTATCTAAGTGTGAAGAATTAATGACTGGATAGAAAAATGCACCAGGTATTTTCAGGGATTTTGAAAATAGTATAACCCAAGGTGGACTTCCTGTGTCCAAAGCAAGACAAAAATGCAAACAAGACTCCCCCTATTGGCTTACCACATGAGAACACAACATATAATAAAATTGCTAATAAACCTTTACAGGAAGAACTTGATATCCAAGGAAGCAGCCTTGAATGCTGTAAAATCTTGGGATCATGAGCTTAAACACAATCCTAGTAAGAGTCTCTCCATTAAGTGTGAAAGAGATGACTTTGTGGTCACTTCAGAAGGCTCATGGAGCATAGCATAAGGATTGGATTTTTGTTGCTTACCAGCTCTTAAGAGTTCTATGTAACAGTTTTTGCATTCACAGTCAGACATAGAGCAGGATCCTTACCTGTGCCATGTAAATAACTCTGGTGATCTCTCTTCCATTCACAATGTCAGGTTCCAGTATCCAAGCACTTGGCAAAATCTCCCCTCTCACTGCTTCTTTACAAGGGTGAGGCATGGATGCATCATAAACAGACTGAATAGCCAGGACAGACAAGTTCTCCTGCACATGACAAGGTGTAAAGATGACAATTTGAAAACTTTTATGCATATAGCAATGTTTTCTTTGTTTGCCATGATGCATATTTCTCACATTACTTATTTAAAAGAGTAGTATTTTTTCATGTTATCTGTTAAATATATTTTTGTCAAAATCCTGTGTGTTTGCAACCAGAATATACTGTGTGTCAACTGAGTTACTGTCTGATGGGCCTTGGTTGGTAATTGTAATTCACAAGAGGGTTTTACACATAATTCACTTGTGTGATACTGGGATGACTTTCTACTACACTGGCTCTTCTGCAGCCATGAAGAGAAATTTCTTTCTCTCCTTTATACTTGAACCAGAGTATCAGAACAACTCCTCCTGCAGACAGAATGTTCACTTTACCTCTTGGTCTTCTACAGTAATGCAGCAGAAATCCCGGGGCTGCTTTAGGTAACATAGGGAGGTATCAGTCACTAAATATACTGGGAAAAAAATAAGAAAGGGGAATTAGACTTTGACAACTTCAACTTGTTACAATTTTCCCTACCCCTTACATGCAGATACATATTTTATTTTGACTTGTTGCCTGGGAGCAGAGCTCTACTTCATATGCTGTATCTATCATTTAAAATGCTTTTTCAAGCCACGTCAGGTTTATCTTTACTTTCAAATCAGTGTCTCCAGCTGCATTTCTCAGCAAGATGTGTTTAATATCACCCTTGGAACAGTCTTGCAAAGCTGAAGCTCCCATATTAAATAATGAAATTGTTTATTTACACTTGAAGAAATGGAACAAGATGCCTTTAACTTTCTTCCTGGCTGCCTACATCCAGATGGTGATGGTGATTGTCATCTGCTATGTGTGAGGATACTCACCCAGGTGAATGTGGCTGGTTACCTTCTTGTGTATCCGAGCTGTAGTGATAGAGCTGTCGTAGAGATGCCTTTTGCCAGGATCTCTCACCAGTCCCCACACATGGGGAAGAGGTCTTTCTATCACTCCTGCTCCCAGAAATCCATGCCTTGTTGCTGAAGGGAAGACTTTGTAGTACACCTGCACCTCTTTTTCTGTGCACTGGTATCTGTGAGAGGCAAACAAAAGGTATTTACCCACAAGAGGGCCAGGTACAGAGAAAGGCCTCCTCTTATACAGACCTGCCATAAACTTACTTCCACCCAGCTGCTGCTTGGCATGTGTAGAGGTTCCTCAGGTTGTGAGAGCATGCTGCCATTACCTTAGAAAACAATGACAAATGGCATCAGCTTCACTCAAACATTCCAGCTGACACCCCACACTTCCTGCACCCCATGGCTGCAGCCTGGCTCACTTTTACCCATCCGTCAAAATTGTTCAGTGTTTGTGTCTGTACCTGATTAATAGGTAACTGTGATGTAGAACAAGACCCATTTTTGCTACAACTTCCAGGAGGAATAAGTGAAAATTCTCTTTTTACTTACCTCAGTGGTAGCATTAGCCAAGATATGTTTGGATAAATCTTGGTATCCTTTTGTTGAAGAGGCGTTCACAGAAATAGTTAATCCATGAGTGAACCTACAGCTGGTGCCACTTGAAGGAAGAGGTGGTTGAATTCTGCTGGCTTCTTCAGGAAATAAAAGTTAGAGAGGGAATAAAAAATAAACCCCCACCACTATTCTTAAATTGTAGGGACTTAAACTCTCCACTGGAGCCCCCAGTCCATCTGATCCCAATGAAGAGTGATTACATCCTGTGCCTAGACATTCTGTTTGGTGGTAATTACACTGTGGTACTGAAGTTTTAATGGTTATTGCCACATGTAAGAAAATAAAATAAAAAATAGCTTAACTCTTGAGGCTAAAAATAAGAATTTGCTTGTACAATTCTGTACTCATTGCAGATTTAGGCCCCACACTCCTTTTTCCCTTCCTTCTTTCAAAATATTATCCTCATATTATCTCAAAAAGCTGTACTTTGATGTTACCACATCAAAAGTCCAGCTTCAGAGGAAGCAAATCACTATGTAATTGTTACAACTTATCACAATATTTAATATTTAAATAAATTTTAAGCAAGCTCTGGCTACTGGTTGGTGGCATTTTTCTGAAGTCATGTAAAGGTAGGAACATCCTTGCCAATACCCAGATTCAAATTACATTTTGATTTGCATAAATTGACAAATCTCATTAGGCTTTGGGATACAGCTTAAAAGAAGCAAATGTATGTTTTACTTACCAAACATTGAATCCTTATGCAATTGCTCTGATGTATAAAGCTGACTATTTCTAACGGCGGAGCGACCTCGTGTATCTCTTGAAAGCAAAGTATTTCCAGAAGAAACCTGATTTAGGAAAGTGCAGAAGTGGGAGCATTCATTTGAAGTGGGAAAAATAAATTGGGTTACATAGGCAGTGTAATATAAGTAGTAAATCTGCCTTACAAGGTTGGAAGCTTCTTTTTATCATGAGGTAACCCCTTTGTCTTTCCCTTAGCTATGAAATTATACTTTGACCTGGGAAATTTAGCAAAGCAAGTGTGAGGAATTAGCATGGGTGCGTACTTCATTTATTATTCAATATTCACTTATTCAATATTCAAATTACTTCAGAACAGTCCATTTTCACACATGGAAACTTAAGTCAATGCATGTACCATTAAGGGAGGCACACAGAATATCAGATGCTATCAAATTTATCACAAGAAAAGGTCTGTTGTTTCTAAAACATTTAACAGATCTCTGATAGTTACGTAGGCAGTAGTAGAACTATCTGATTTTTTATCTGTGAATTACAAAAAAAAAAAAGCCCAACCAAAAGAAAAGTGTCACTCTCCTTTTCAATCACATTACAAAATGCTCCCTTACCCCATGTCACCCATCTATGTACTGGTAATGCAAACTTGTCCTGCTTCATAGCTGTGACAGAATTCAAATCATCTCAAAAACCATCTCTGTTACTACACCATGCCTCTGTGCTTGAAGCAGCAGGAGACATCAGTCTCACACAGCAGTGGTTTCTCACCTGCCCTTCCTGACTGCTGAAGTTACTTGCAGTATATGTGGCAGTATTACTGCTGTTGTAACCAGATGTTGGGCCAGAGGAGAGGCTGAGGCTGGAGTCTGTACATAAGGTGCTTGTACTTGCAAGAGTCTTCAGTCTTGCTTCTTCCTGTAATAGGCATCACAGTATTGCAAACAAAGAAAAAAACCAAAACACCACAGCACTGAATGTTGAAAGAGGAATCTGAAGGAATCCAATTTCTTTCAAGAAATGTTGACACAAACTTGTCATACAGAAAGCATTAAATAAGCAGGTGTGTCTGAGAGCCTAGGATCATATAAACCATACAGTGAATGACCCTGTAAAACTTGGCAGTCTGGGAAAATGGAGTTTTTGCTGGTTTCTTCACATGTAAGAGTTCAGACTATCAAACTAATTCTAGGATGCTTTTAAGATGAAGTTTTAAAAAAAGATGTCTTTTGTCCTATTTGTTGCTCTCTGTCTGCTTCTCAAGCCCCTGACTTAACTTGCTGGTCAAATACAGTTTTTGAAGACTGAAGATTTTACTTTACCAATGCAACTACTCAATGCTAGAAGACCAAGTAAAAATTACATATAAAGAAAATCCTGAGAACTTCAAGATTATGTATACTTTCAATATAATGCTCACCTTCTGTAACTGAGAAAATATTTGTTCCCGTATCCGCCTTTTTTCTTGCTCTGCTCTCTCCCTAAGTTTGTCCCTAGCTCTTGCAATTTCAGTTTTGGTTTCCTCTCGTGCCCGCTGATAGTCTCGGAGCAACAGTTCAATGTCTGAAGGGTGCTGAATGCTTCTTCTTTTTGGTTCTTGAACTCTGTAAGGATGGACAAGTAAGGGGAAACACACGTAATTACTTGAAATACAATGAGAAAGTCGTATTTCAATTTAGAACAGGAAGACCTGATATAAAAGCAATTAAAACCTACCACATCAGCTTCCAAAGAGCTTCTTTTTGTTCACTCAGGGCTAAGTAGACTTGGAAAATTACTCAGATTGCAAATCCAGTTACTACTGAGATTACTACAGTGGTTTCTAAATCAGGTCTCCGTCTGATATAAGGTTATGGCTTTGGCACATCACAGACAAGATTATTGTGTTGGGAAAATAACTGTCCCCTGACCACAAAGGAAGCAAAACTCATTTAGGGAACATGGTGGGGAATGAGAAACTGAAATTCTAAATAGTGAAATGTTGCAGAGCTTTTCTGTTATTTAAAATGAAACTGAACTCTGTAGCTTTTAATTTAGTGAAGGAGTGTCCAGGTTCCTGCCAGGACAGGGTTAATTTTGCTGGGAAGGGGCATGGCCAGGACATAGAGGTTATTCTCTACCACCTCACATCATTGCTGTTGGTGGGGCAAAGGGACTCTTCTGGGGAGAAGGGGTTCCTTCCAGCCAGGATGTGCCAGAGGGAGCCATCCCATATTGTCTATTGTCAGGGGCCTTTCCATTTGAATAATTTCTTTTCTTACACCTTTTGTTATTAATGCTGTTACTGTTCTTTTCCTGATCTTATTGCTGTTTCCAGCAAATTGTTTTTATCTCAACCCATGATCTTTACCTTTTGTACCTCCAGTTGGAGGGGAAGGGGGTGCAATGCTGATTTTAGCGGGAGTACTAAACTGGAGAATGCCATTCCTAAATCACAACAAAGAGTAACAAGACAGATTGGTCTCCAGTTGGTCCAGACTGAATACTTGGCTGTTCCCATCCATCATACATGTATAATAAATTAGGCACTTGTTATGGACTGAAAGAAAACTAGAGCCAAGATTTTAATGAATGTTTTCTAAAATCAGGCTGGTGTTTTTCCTGAAAGCATTTTCTATCCCAAAGGTTAATGTACCTACACTGGGAAGAATTCTGCCCCTGAAGTAAGAACCATAAATGTGCACCCACAGTGAACACTGTTAATGAACATCAGGCCTAAAGAGAGGTTTCTAGTGCCCTACCTGGTGTTTTCCACCACATCTCTTCTCAGCTGTTGCAAGTATTCTCGGCGTCTGCTGGGGAGATCTAGATCCCTCTGACTTGCATCCAGAGTCTGGGACAGACTCAAATGCTTTTGGGGACTCAGGCTTCGGCTTCTTTGGTATCTTTGTAGCCTTTTTACTCTTTCCTTCCTCAGAGTTTCAATAGTTCTCATGTGTCTGTTAAGGAAACATGATTAGAGTGACAAAATGCACTATGCAAAGTTAAATTTTCTGATTTTTTAAGCACCTAAATATTAGGTAGATTTGTAATGTAAAATTTTATAGGAATCTAATACCATCTAATATCCCTTTGTCTATGTGCTAAGAGATTATGTAGAAATTCTAAAATGCCCCTGCTTTTCTGACAGCAAAAGACGTACTAGAGGGTTGTGATTACTGCTGGTAAAGGCTGAGAGGCAAATTGAGGATGGAGACTAATGTAGCTGCTTCAAATTTTTTTGTTGCAACTGTTTCCCAAACTGAGCTCTACAATCATAAGAATCAAGTATCTTGATTTTTTCAAAAATTATTTTGTATATTTATGGGGGTTAAAAATTATTTTTATTTATTCACACAGCAGCATTTATTCACAGAAGCATGAACAGAGTATTTCCATAAATAGGATGTATTAAGTATTTTTACATTGCAACAAATTAATGAAATAAATTTCCACATCACCAGGTACACAAAGCTCTTGTAGCTGCCAGAAATTTTAAGAGTGGGGTGACACTAGATTTGAATTACACCAAATCACTTCTCCCTGTTTTCTTGGAGTAACCCCAAAATTTGTTGTAAATGCATTGCTTAGCAGTTTTAAAAATAAGCCTGATAGTGTATCTCTTCACATATATTTCACTCAATGTGACTGATTGAATGCTCCTTACTAAATGTTATTTAAGCTGCATGAAATGCATTAAAATAATTAAAACAACACTAGAGTAAGTAATTTACCTTTCATAAAGTTGTTGCTTCACTGGAATTGTCCCTGGCTCATCTGCAGTTCCTCCTTGAAGGACCCTCAGCAGAGCGTCTGTTTCCCCAATGCCGTAATTGAGCTTTGCTTCTGTCAGTTCCACTGTGAGGGGATGCTGATGCAGATCCAGGTGAATGCCAGACATGATCTGGGCACGCTCTCTCTGAAGCCTCTTGATCTCTCTGCTCCTGCTGCCACAAGACTGGTAATTCCCTTCCATTTCTGTTGACCGTGTGCTTTTAGGCTTCTTTTCTGCCTGACTTCTTAAATCGGTCACGCTGCCACTCAAGCCGAGTAACAAAGGAGGAGGGCTGCTCTTAACACCACACCAGTTGCTAAATTTATTGTGTATGGGTAAGTCACGGAGACTGTAGCTCCGAGGCCTGGATGGCTTTGCAAAAGCAGTGTTCTTGCTGAGAGGAATTTCAGTGTCGCATTCACTTCCAGTGACAGAATCTGTACTGTCGTCTCGGAAGGAGGTCTGCACGTCACTCACATCAGAGAGCAGGGGAGGGCAGCTGTTCTCATTCTTCCAGAAGAAATCATGAAATTGTAGAGAAGATGCTTCTACTAGAGGTTCTGAGGACGTGCCAGCATTTGTCTTACTTGAACAAGTGGCACTAATTTTTTGATTCAAAAATAAGTCAGCATTTGGAGAAGGGTAGTTATGAATCAAAGCAGTATGAGAATTCCCAGTGAATTTTTCGTGCCCGATTCCACCTGAAGGACCTCTTCCAGCCCTTGTAACATACATACAATGAAGTGAATGTGCCACTGAACCCTGGTCTCTGGCATCACCTGTTACAACTTCACTGTGGCCTGACACCTCCAACATGCTGCTGGAGTGGTACAGCCGTTCTGCACAAATGGTAGTGTGGGTGTCAAGCCTGAGTCTATGCTGTTGTTCCAAGTCTTTTGAACCATCCTGTCCTGAAAGTTCTTTGGCTGCTTTCTTATCCGAGAAAGTTCCAGATTTCTTTCTTATGCTCTTGTGTTCTCTAGAGGTGCTTGATTCACTGTCTGTTTCTGTCTGTGAAAAATTGTCCACATGATGTTGCATGCTGAACTGTGGACCTGCCCTCAGCTTTCTCTGGGTGTGAAGGGGACTTGAAGCAACACTGGAAAATCCAAGAGGTTCCTTAATGGGGCAGACAGACTTGCTGAAAGCACTCTGGCTGTTGGGACTAGCGCTAAGAGTTAGAATAGGGGAAGAGGCCCTATCAACTAGCAGGGTATTTTTGTACCAAAATTTCCTTTCAGCTGGAGTCTCTGTTTCATTGACACTCCTTTTATCATGAGTGTAAGACATTGGAGATTGAGAGGTGCTATTAGTAGGGCTGCTAACTACAGTGCATGAAGAACCATCTTGCCCTGAACTTGGCAAAGATGATGTGAGAGGTGAAACTCTGGTCCTAGCAAAAGAAATGTTCTGCTGTGCATTTAGTGATGTTTTTTGAAAATGTAAGATAGGGGTGGAAGTTTTGTGTAAACGAGGCAGATGCATAAAGGAGTCTTCCAAAATGCTGTCAAGACTGTCATGGAAGTCGGAATTGCCCAGGTTTTTCATCCCTGTTTGTTCTTGTGTTCTTTTTTCAAGAGGTGGTGTTTCCTCTTTCCTTTTGGGAATCTCTCCTATGGTATCTGCACAAATTTCTTTCCAATCAACATTTACTGCCTGAGCTGCCCTCAATTCATTTTCCATTTTTGCCTCCACTTGTTTTTCTTCATGTTTTCTTTGAGGTTTTTCCAAAATCTCAGTCTGAGTGCCTACATCTGCTGTAGTCTGAGTACAGCTATCTGACCTAATAGCCTTTACAGCACCTTCAGTTCCTTTTTGGTTGGTTCTGGCATTCTGCTCATTATCTATAATACTCTGTTGGGAAAGGTTTCCCAGCAGCTCAGAAGTGTTCTGAAGAAGCTGTGACAGATGCATGGACAGATTCTGCATGCTTGTCCAAGAAGAAGGTTGATGAAATAAGTCTTTGTTTGTTTCCTCCTTTTTTGCAGAAACATCTGTATAGCTTCTCTGATGTCTCCTCTGCCTTTTATACCTTCCTGTAGTTGTTGTTTGTGTTCCTTGCTCACATGTAATCCCTGGTGGTTTTTTGGAAGGTTTTTCAGACTCTGAAGGATATAATAGCACAATTTCATCAACCTGCATTGAAGGGTTATTAGGTTGTGCAGAAGGATTCTCAAGTTCAGCAGTGTTGTTTTCTGAGTTAGTTTCCAGTGTTTCACTGGATAAGTTGCTGAACTGTTTGGTGCTGTCACTCGAGTATGCTGATTGAAAGTCTTGTCTGACACTGCCCCATTCTTGAAGACCTTCAATGCTACTCAAAGTGCTTGACAGAACTTTTGCTGTAGCATATGAACTTAGATGAGAACGAAAAGGAGAATTTTGAGAATTCAATCCATTGTCTACACTGGAGCATCTCATAACTTTACGATTTTCCATGTTCAAAGGAATTTGATTGCAAGAGACATCACTTGCACTTCCAAAAACATACTGTTTCCAGCCAATCTTGCAGGCTCCATCTTGTTGCCATGGGTGAATATATGGGTTGATGTCACTTGATCTAAAATGCATTGCATCTTTATTATCTTGCAAAAATAAGTCAGTTTCTGGCTGGTATCCAGCTTCTTCTCCTTTCCCTTCGCTACACTGAGCTACAGAACTGCTCTTTGAATGGACATTTGCTTCTTCAAACACAGAACTGCAAGGTGTGGGCAGTAAGGATGATGGAGATTGACTACTACAGTCTTTCAAAGACTGGCTACTTTGGCTTCTTGCTGCAAAACTTGGTAAGTTTCTGGGATCACAGTTTGCAAGCTTCTTAGTTTGTGCCAATTTTTGCTGAAATCTGGGTTTCGATTTAACTTGTAGAAAGTTCTTTGATTCCTGCTTTGAAAATCTTTCAATTCCATAAAGATCATCTTCAGTTGGTGATGGAGGCTCTACACTCATATTCAAATCTTGCAGTGATTTAGATGCAGAATATAACAAAGGATCTGCCTTAGATGAAGCTTCCAAAGCATATTCTGTATCAGAGAAAACAGCAATAGCTGGAGCTGATACTCTGTGACTTTGGAAATAAGATCTCTGTTCACCTTTTTTACAGCCCTTTGTACTCCGTGTGCTAGAATTTGATCTTTTGCTCCTGAATTGCACCAGTTTGGATTCTTGAGGAGTTAAATCACGGTTTTCTGGCAAAAACTTTATGGAGTTAATTTCATTATTTTTTACAGAAAAATGGAGTATTTCTGATTTCAGAGTATTATTCCTCATTATAGTGTCTCCCATTGTTGAACAAGGGTCAGGCTCAGCATCAGCAGCAGGGCTATCAATGCTTGAACATATATTATTTTTGCAAAGTAAAATCTCCTTTCTACTCTGTGTATTTGTTCTAGCTGGCACCTGCACTGTCTGTTCACCTGCAGACACATACTGACAGTTATCTTGCAGATCTGCAGGGTTTCTTTCAAAACCCAAGACAGTGTGATACGGTTGCCTGGCATCAGGGCTTCTGGATGTGGGATATGCTGGACTAAATGAATTGCAGGTGTATCCAGGATCCACTTGAACATCTCTTGGATACAGATTTTCCAACACTGCAGCTTCTGAGCCTGTTAATTCATTTGGAGAATTTGAGGATACATTAGTTTGCTTTTCAGCAGGTTCTCTACTTAACATTTTTCTCTGCTCTGTCTTTGCTCCAAAATGTTCAGCCTCAATATTTGAATGCAGATCTTCCTTACTTCTGTTAAGTGTATTTCTCATTTGTCCATCTTTAATAATAATTTCCCTTCTAGTATCCCATAAAGGTAATGATGGTGGTAAAAGAGAATTATCATTTGGTATTTTCTCTATGGGTTTGTTGCAAGCCTCTTGTGGTGGAACTTTATCCCAACGATGCTGATCAATTTTTGTATCACTGTCAGGTTTTTTACTATTGCTTCCATATGCAGGATCCCCATCTACAGCAGAATTTTCATATGAAGTACAATTTATGTCTGACACTGGACAATGCCTGTTTTCTTTTGCAAGAGAAAGTAAAATACTTCCTGAAGCACATACTGGCTCATCAAATACCACAGCTTTATCAGACTGAGTGTCTTGTATTTGCAAAACAACAAATGGACGCTGTTTCAATATATCTGAATGTGAAGTATCATAGGTGCTAGTTTCACCATGGCCTATATCTGCAGTTAAAGGAAATTCTGAAAATGCTGTTAACGCTGGGTAATTGACTCTTACAAATGATTGGGGAAAATCTCCTTCTTTTACAGAGCACACATCTGCAGAATTGCAGGACACTTTCTCACTCAAACAACTGTCCTGAAGTGAGTCCTCAAGCTGACTAAATACTAGAGATTTTGAGTCCCCAAGTAAAGAGGATGTGTTAAAAGCACTGAAGTTCTTGGAGCTTTGAAATGGTGTCTCAGGTGGCGTGTCTTCTGCAGAGTGTGATGGAAGAGACTTTGATTCATTATGGGCAGTCTGTCCCTGGCTCTGGAAGGTGAGCAGACTCGATTCTGGTACAGTCACACTATTAGTGTTACTGCAGTGTTCTGAGAACTCATGAATTTTATCTTCTTTTATGTCACCACCACAGTTCTGGAAATAACCTTGAACAATCTTCTCTTTTAGCTCTGTTCCCACAGCTTTTTCAGGGAATTTATTACTTTGATCATATGTAGCCTCTGCAACTGCAGAATTATTTTCTTTTCCATCTCCTTTTTGAGAAAGATCAGGAAAAGTTACAGATACACTCAAATCAGTTAATTCACTTTCAAAGTATTTTGTTTCTTCAGAGAGAACACTATCATTTTTACCTTTGTCTCCATTGCTGACAATTAAGCTATCTGCAGATGATGCTGGACAATTCAGAAGACCAGGAGAACATTCAGAAGTGCCCAAGTTCCTATCACAATTTAGAAAGTCTTTACTGTAATGTGGATTTTCCTTTGGAGATTTGTTCAGGCCTTCTGAAAAAGCTGAAGCCTTCACAGAAACAGTGTTGCCTGATTGATCTACACAGCACTCTTCAGAAGCCTCATGTTCCTGGTTTTCTGTGGGCTCATGCTGATATCCAGCTACACCAGGAAACTTGGTGTTTTCACATTTACTGTTTGCTGTAGGATAGCTTGCACTTAAAAATGTCTTCTCATCATGCAGTGATGAACCCCCCAAGAGAGGTACTTTCTGAGTTGTATTAATATTCTGAAATATTTTTTGGGTAGAGCTTTCTAGTAAAGAGTGGGTTTTCCCCACCCCTGTATCTTCCATCACTTCTTTCTCTGAGGAAGTCAGCAGGTTTGAAGTATCCAACACTAGAGAATCAGGCAGAATGGTATCCTTTACCTCCTGAGCTGTATCTTCCATGGAATTAAGACAGTCTTTTAATAATTTATTAACCATTAAATCTATACTGTACTCTTGATAAGCATTATTAATATCCTGTATTATATCTTCAGAAGAATCTAATTTTTCTAAGA
Organism: Aegithalos caudatus; assembly: GCA_013389925.1. Taxonomy (NCBI): domain Eukaryota; kingdom Metazoa; phylum Chordata; class Aves; order Passeriformes; family Aegithalidae; genus Aegithalos; species Aegithalos caudatus. Next base: position 91,091 of record WEIU01003289.1, read on the forward strand.
AAAATGAGCTTCTTTTTGCCCTTTGCTGAAGTACAACAGTTCCAGACTCAAGACCATCTGCACTGTAGGGAGTGAAAGAGCTGTTCTCATTGGTAGGTTGCGCAGCTATGGCATAATCAGGTCCATTTTTAAATACAAAGGATTCTTCCTGCTGCCTCTGCTGCATGGTCCTGGTTTGCAGAACAGCTACACTCTGTGTTTTACCTGAAAGATGTTCTTCTTCTCCTGTTTTGTTGGCTGTAGCAGATGTACCAACACTGATCTCACTCTCCATTAATGTTTCATAGTAAGGCACAACAGCTCCAATTCCAAGACTGCTGTTAGATGGTTTGGTACATCCTTTCAGTGCAGTGGGAACATCTTGAACAAGATGGGAATCATCACTTCCTCCAAGATATAAAGGCTTATTTACAGACTGGCATGGGGAGTCTTGAAGTTCTTCATGTTTTTCTGTACACTTCAGTGATGGTGGTGGATTTTGTTCCTTGCTAATGTCTTCATTATTTCCAGAAAAACTGGTAGACACCCACTGACTTTCTCTTAATATTTCATTTAATCTGCTGTCATCATGTGTTGTTTGGTAGCTGCCTTTGTTTTCAGGGAAGAGTTCATCCAGGTTTTGTAAAAAGATCAGTTCTACCTCCTCTGTGTTTTCTACAAATATCTGCTTTTTGTCTACTTTGGCCATTTCTACTAGCTTCATCAATTGCACTTTCTCTTCCCCAGCTCTGGAGCCTAATTGATCCAATTCACAAACATCAGGACTTTTTCTAATGATACCTACATTCACGTTTTCTGAAGTGCCATGCTCAGGAGATTGGACAGAGCAACTCATATACGTATGTCTGTTGAGACTTGTAAATTTTTCTTCAGTTCTGTATTGGTCAATAGCAGCACTATCATCAACTGAATATTCACATGCATCAACTACATTTCCTATTTCTGTAGCAGAGTCCAGTGGATCACCATCCTCACTCATTTCAGTGGGGTCATGGTATCTTGAATCATCTAACAATATATTTGGTTCTACTTTGGAAGCCATCAGGTACCTTTCAGGGATCTTAAACTGATCTAAGATTTCTTCTTTGTCACCTTTATCACAACACATTTGATGCAGAGCTGGAGACTGTTCATTAAAATAAACATTTTCATCTGTGCATATGTCTTCTTGCTTCATAAGAACCAGCTCCTCAGTGTTTGTTATGGTATTTTGTTCTTCACTCCCAGTCACTTCACATTCATTAACCTTGTCTTCTTGGGGCAAACAGTTTGGTACACAATGCTCAATTAAATTGTCAGAATTTATTTGTCTTTCATTTTCAAGTTTTGCTGAAATATTTCCTTGCCTCCTTGGGATTAGTTCTGTTTCAGCTACATTCTCTGTTGGTCCGTTCATCTGTAAAAGCCCTTTGCAAGTATCAAGGTATCCTAAAGTATTCTGAAGAGTATCTGTTGTGTAGGAACACACAGCTGAAGGAGTGGCTTTGGGGGCAACAGAAAGCTCTGGTGAATAAATACCTATTTCTATTTTCTCACTTTTTTCTTTCTGGCAAAAGCTGTTTGTTTCTGGTTGGCTGCCTGGATGCTCAGGTGCTTTTGATTCCTGAGGATGTTCTGGCCCTGTGCCAGCTTCCTGCAGTTCATCTTTGTCCACCTCTTCATGTGTCAGGCACAGATTTGTATTAAACTCACAATGAACTTCACAAGCTGCAGTATCAGTAGGTTTATTTAGATTCTGAGTCAGACCGATGTCTTTAAAATCCTCTCCAATCCTGTTTTCAGTAACACTTTGGACTTGGGCTACTGGTCTGTCAGAAAAACTTTCAGTGTGTCTGGATTTAATTTCCAATGCAATTTTTCCTAAGTTGCTTGCATTATTGATTGATTTTTTAACTTCTTCATCCCTAGATGTCTCTGTATTCTGATAAGGAGCCATGGCTTCTTCTGTATCCATTTCTATGTTTCTGAAAAATTTGGATTCTTTGTTTCTATATGAACTCTCCTCTTGAGAAATGGCAGCTGATGCATTTGTGTTGCATTCAAATACCCTTACCAACTCTGAATTTGCATCATGTTCTACACAAAAGATGTCCCCTGGGCAATCACTTTCAAAAAATGCTTCTTTCTCTTCTCTAGATCCACATAAAAATTTGTTCTGTGTTTCTGTTTCCAAGAGAACAGAGGCATCACATTCTGCAGAAATGTCATTTGAGTTGTGTGCAGTGTTTTTCTGCCCTGTTGATTTTGAAGAGCATGTTGGGCAAAGGCAGCCAGAACATACATCAGAACAACTTTCTGTGACACTGACTTCCCCAGTAAGATTAGATGTAGCATCACAATCTCCTTTCACTCTTGTGACATGCTCCAGTAGTTTATCACAATTTTCAGTTTCAGATGCACTTTGAAAAAGATTAGCTTTCATTGAAACTTTGTAAAATAGGCTTGAATTAGATTCTGGGAGGAAATCATTTGTATTCTCACAAGTATCAGCAGGAAAGGACTTGGTGTTTTTCCCATTTACATTCAGTAGGAAATAGCTTACTTCATTTACCACTAGGTTTTTGTATTTGGATGAAAATTCTTGCTGAACTACAGCCTGAGAATTCAATAGATTGTGTTCTTTGCTTTCACTGCTTTCTTCTCTTATGTTATCAGTGCATAATGTAGAATTTTCTGAAATTTGCTGGGATAAGCAATTTGCCTGATTGTCTGCTAGATAACATTCAGGTGAATAATCCTTTGAATCAGGTTTGTGTCTGAATCCATAATGATTTAGTGAAGTCAAGTCTTCATCCTTTGATACGTATTCTTCATGATCTCTGAAGGAAGGCACCTCTGGCACAATGTCTGCCAAGCTATCTGTGCTTATTTCCATACAGATTTTCTCTTTTTGAGACATCTCTATTGGTGTTGCAGACTGGTCATAGCTTGCACTGGCAGCAACAACTAAAGGCTGACATTCATATGTTGTCTTTCGTGAGGAAAAATCTGTCTCTGCTGTCACTTCTGCAGGTATTTGCTCGTGATCTGTTTCTTGCATTGTTTCCAGATTACTCTCCCCAGACCTGGGGAGTTCTTCTGTATCAGTTGATTCTGCTCCTTGCCCAGCCAGCATCGGAAGCTTGTAACTGCTCACTAGAGAGCATTTCTTGTTTGTTAAGTCACTGAGAAAGAAACCTTCATCACAGCACGTTGGTATTTTTTGTACTGGAAAAAGCTGCCTGCAGTTTCCAAATTGGATGTCTTTTACTGTAGATATCTGTTTTGAGGTTGTATTATGAGTAAGTCCCACAGAACACTCAGCAGCAGGTGCACTGACAGATGCATTTCCACTGCCTGAATCTGTCCCACTTGATTTTGCCATCAGGTTATTGTAATCATTGTCAAGCTCATCTTTTGAAAAACTTTGGAATAAGTAATCTTCTAAATCTGGATCTACACAGCCGTTCCTCTGCTCCACAATTTGCCCAGGCAACACAGAGATAAAAGGTGTTTTTTTCAGAGCGTGATCTTTTGGCAGCTCTGGATGAGTTGTGGGGAGAGAGTTCTCCTCTTTCTTGGACACCAGAGACAAGCCATCTGCAGCGGAGGTGCTTTCCAAACAGCTGAGTGTTTCTGCACATCCAGTAGTGGACCTGTAAGTAGACAATTCACCCGGTTGTTCTTGTTCAGGATGGTGTGAACTTGAATGTTTATAATAACCATGCTCTGCTGAAGTAGGAACAAAAGAGGAACTTGGTCCTACTGAGCTAACAAATGAGGACATTACATTTTGAGATTCTGAGGAAAAATTTTCATTGGAGTTTGCCCATCCCTTAAAAATCTTATTAAATGATCTGCTCTCAGAAGCCCCGCTTGCAGTTGTGGTTTCAGGTAAAGGTACTTCCAATGTGTCAGAGGAGAAAACTGAGTTGATTTGGTTTACATGATGTGGACTGTGAGTAATGCTGTGAATCTGCTGAGAGCCAGAAACAAAAGAAACCTCAGCAGCTGACTGCTTTAGGTCATCTTTCTTTAGCCAAAGTTCTGGTTTGCTCAAAGAGCACACATGAGCATCTTGAAATTCCAAGTTTTCATGGGAAGAAGGTGCTCTTATTCTGGGGCTGCTGATGTCAACCTTTGAGTCACAGGAAGACCAGGCATCATTAATAAGCAAAGGATTTCCACTTGTATAATACAGTCTTCTTTCAAGAGACATTTCTTTTTCTATGAAGGGGACTTTTGATCCCTTCAGCAATTGCTTGCAAGCATTACTGGAAGCAGTCTGTGGCTTGGTGTTCAAATAAAAGGGACCGCTCAGCTTCAGATCACAATTTGTCCCTTCTGTATCTCTGTTGCAGGTCTTGGATTCATGGTCTTCCTCAATCTGTGTAGTTGGTAATTTAGGAGTTTGTAACTTCCAGAAAATCTCTGCTGGCACTTCATCAGATGAGTCAGATTTGGATTCTTCTACCAGGTCTTCTGCTGGCATCTCTTCTCCATCAGCTAAACTATCGAGAGAGAAGCTTCTTTCAGCCTTTCCCAGTCTCCTATGAGATGCATATGTCACCAAAGATGAAATATGGCTCTCAGTTTTGCTTTTGTAAAGCTTAGCTGGCTCATGATGGGCCTTTAACTTGTGAAACTGGCTTGTATTTTGCTTTTTGGCTTTATTTTCCTTTTCTATCAGAGAGTCTTGTGACATTTGACTGTCATCACTCTCAGAATCTTCTGGGTTGGCAAGGCATTTATTTCTGTCAAAATCTTCCAGTTTTGGTTTCTCTGGAAAAGCTTTTGCATAAGCACAGGAGAGTGAATCTACAGAATAGGAACTGTCAGTATCAGAAATCTCGTTTTCATCATCCTCTTGCCAGTTCCCCAGTACATCAGTGGCTGTCTTAGACACTCCAACACTTAGCATCTCAGCACTGTGCCACTTTTTTTCAACATAAGATAGTGGTGTCTGTGAGTTCATCTTAGTGAGATTTCCTACTGATGTCGCTGCCATCAGAAATTCTTTCTGTTCCACTGATGATTTCTCATGACTTGGCAAGGCTGAGTTTGCCTCTCTCCTCCAGTTCTTGACTGTTTGGTTTAGATGCACTGACGGTGGGTTTCCATACACTGTTTTCTTCACTTGTTTAGGAAATTTTTCTGGAGAAGACCTGTGGCCTTTTCCATTGATATCTGTTCTAATCTTTGTTTTGGATACCTGAGCTCTATTTTGTGCTACATTGCTACTGGCAGGCTGACTTAAATCTTCTAGCACCTTTGATTTTGTCATTCTTCTCCCTGTAAGAAAGGTTTTAGGCTCATCTTTCTCCTTAAAAACAGCAGGAGAGGAACCTTTAGAGGTCTGGTTTTGAGATCCAGCTTGCCCTGGGCTGTCATCCAACTTTTCAAATTTTTTATAATTTTTATTGATATAAGCCATGATAGCTGAATCATTAGAGTCTTTCTCTGCTCCTTTTTTATTTTCAATTGAAGATGGGTTTTGTTTTTCAGTTAGCTGCCTCGGGACTGAAAAGGAGATCCCCTTTTCATCCTTAAGATCATCACTTCCAGAAATGTCTTTTTCACTTCTGTAAAGGTATTCTACAGGTGAGAACCTCCCTGTGGTACTACCTTTACAGTATTGATCAATATTTGGTGAGGTAGGTAACGTTGAGACAGACTCCCTCTGCGAAAAACAGCTGTGGAAATAAAGAAAAAATAAAGTCCCATCCTTGCTCAAATAACACGGTTAACATTTCCACCACAGTAATGCCTTGCAAATAAGAGTAACAATTTATGAAGCAACAATCTTAATGCCTCTCAAAATCCAATTCTAGTGGGGAATAAAAAAAAAAATTCTGTGACTAATTAGAAAATCCCCTTGCTATCTGGCAAGATGCTCTGCACACAAAGAAATAGCTCAGTGTTATGAGGCATAGCTTCATATTGAATCTCTGTAGACTCAAGTAGCTGTAAATGTTAATTAAAAATAAAAAAGAGTTCTAAGTCACAGAAATCCAGTTAGAAGAGTTTAGCTATTTCCTGCTGTGGAAATAGCTAAGGAGCAGGCTGTGATAGATGCTGTAGCATCTCAACATTTTAGCATTGCATAGAGATGTTTATATTCTGAAGAAAAGTTTGATGATAATCAAGATGAATTTGTGTAAAAATTAGTATTTACCAAACAGTCTGAATCAGGCAACAACAAAAGTTAAGCCACTTCTAAAAAGCCTTCTCAAAGATATAAAAAGCGCAGAAAGGCTTGAGAGAGAAGTGTAAAAAAGTGAGAAAGACCCTGTCAAACAGATAAGTAGGGAATGTCCTGTACAAACCCAAAGGAAAAGGACAAACAGCTCTAGCTTGATGTACAATATAGTGGGTTCACTGATACTGCAGATTGGAGATCTTTTTCCATACATTGAAAGGCATTCAGGATTATAGGTGGCCACTGAAAATACGTTGAATTTGTATTATTTTTGAAAGTGCAGAGGATTTGGCAGATGTTAACTTACCTGGGTACCTGGGGCAGGTGTGGGTTACAGAACAAATGCCTGTGCTGCAAGGAACTTGAACCCAACGATTTCTGGCTCTTTTGCAAGTGGTGATCCAAGGAGGACCCTACAGCAATATTATCACTTAGGACTTGGGATTGTTTCACACACTCTTCACTGAGCCAGCAGGTAGCTTCCAGCTGCTCTAGGTTTTGCTTGGCTTCCAATAGCTTCTGCTTCTTGACTATCCTTTCCAGCCGGAACTTGACCTTTTTCCGTCTTATGTTCCCTTCTGCCTTTTTTAAGGAGTATCTTTGCAAGAGCTCCAGCTGCACCAGTCTCTTCTTGTTCTGCTGTAGCAGGGAAAGGCAGGTTTCCAGCCCAGTGGTACTCTGCACCTCAGCCTCTGCACACAGTGTAGGCTCTGTTTGCACTGCAAACTCCCTCTGCTGTTGCTGAAGAGCAGCCAGACGTTTATTCTCATTTATAAGCCACTGCTGGTCTGTAAACAAAACAATGATTGAAAGAAAGTAAAAATCATAGGAAAAACATTATTTGTTACTGTCTTGTTTCTTAATTTAATCAGCCTCTAGAGGTCATTTGAGAACAGAATTTCTATGCATGTAGAATAGAGACTCAGTGAACTATTTAAAGAAAAATGTACTATTGCTCTACTTCATTGATAACTAAAAGCCTCTTCATTGGGTTAAGGACTCAGGTAGCAACTGTAGAATATAAGCAGGGGCTTGGCCAATACAGCTAAGGATAAGACCATTTCTGGAAGAAAAATGTAGAACAGATGTCACTTTCTCAAAGAATACACTCAAATGTCACCTCAATTTTGTTAAAATATAGCAGAAGCATGAAAAGACCCGAGTTCAGTTCTGTGCACTTTTCAGACACAGGATACATATACACAGTGGAGAAGCATGACTTCATTAGCTTTTCCTGTGAAATATGCCACTACTTCTGCTGTAATTATTCTGAAGTCACATGTTAAACTTTGCTTGGGAAAGAATGTATGAGCACTGGGAGCAGAATTAACAAGGGAACTAGAGGATGAAGTTGCACAAATGTTTGTAAACCAAACATTTCCTTGTGCCTTTTGCTCCTATCCTTTCCTCTTTAACTTGGCTAAATGAAAAAATACCCAACCTGCAAAGTATTTTTTTCTCACTTACCTTGGCATGCTGGAAATGGAAAATGAGGGATCCTAGACTCATACTAACAGACTTTGTTTAGCACAGGAAATGGCAATTTTTGTGCTCTCTTGGTGGCAATTTCAGCAAGCCTGGAGACTGGACCTCCCTATGCCCCACTGTGGATGGGCCTCATTTGCAGGGCAGTTGACAGGCCCCAGTCCTGTGGATAGGAATGCAGCCTTCCAAGTGAGTTACAGTCAAGGCTACAAGGATGTCATCGTATTGGTACCTGCCAGAGAGTTCTCATAGCCTCTCTAAATGCATCAGATAAAAACTTTCCAAGCAAAACTATCCCTGTGTGGCACCTGGCAACAACCACAGATTTGCTGTTTCTGGAAACTATGGCTGCCCCATCGAGCACTTGCCAAAACAGCCTGATGGAAACCCACATATGTAATCAAAAAACTACAGAACATGAAATGGCTTGGGTTGGAAGGGACCTTAAAGATCAACTAGGTAAATGTACATGAAATAAAACAAATACTGTCATGGCAAAGATGCAGGTGAAGGCAACACAACCTTCAGCTATTATGACAATTCAAAAAACACAAGCTCATACTCCAGTCAATGCGTATTTTTCATAGAATTACCACTCTACTCCACAAAAATATTTAGATTATCTGTTTCTGTTAATGACCCCTACAGTTCATAAATGCCAAATATGTTCACACACCAAGTGATTAACCTAATTTGATAACAAAATATATTAGCTCTGCTTACACACTTAGTCTTCTCTAAGTATTCAGGACCTGGTCTTTGCAGTCAGTGAGAATGCAGTAGAGAACAGAACCAGGCTGATTTGTTTTAAACCCTGGATGCAAGACTACTTTTATTCCATGCAAGGGATGGATGTCCTTAGAGGTTTTTCAGAGCCCACCAGCTTCCATCTATCTATGATGTAACTGTATCTAACTGTAACTAAAGAAGGGATTATTGAGATCACAATGATCAGGTTGTATCTGATGGCTTAAACATGTTCTCTTAATGAAGCAGATTTTTTTATGCTTCTATAAAAATAGACATATTCAGCTCTCAAAGCAAACAAAAAAAATCCTTTGCTGAACAAGCAATGTAAAAATATCAGGTCAGGTTCCTTTACAAGTGGCACTTTTCTCAAAGCACTTCTGTCTTGCTAGCTGCCTTTTTTTTTTTTTTTTTTTTGGCTGAGTTTACTTACAATGTGCAGTCCTTTACTAAATAAGTGATGTTTCATTGCTTATTCAGAGAAGTAGAAGTTAAGAGGTATTTAAGTTTGATGTGATGAATGAGGGCTACCTGCAGCTCTGCACAACTGAGCTGCCAGAGAGGAATTTCGGGCTCTGGAAGTTTCCCTAATGCAAGAAATCATTAGTGCAGAGATATTGTAGGTATCTTGATGAATAATGATCTTGTTAAACATACTTCATTAGTGATCCCCACCTCAATGAGTCTCCTGTTCTGCATATGTTGGCAGTTCTGCATAGAGCACATGCACAGAGGTAGGAATTCTAACTCTATGGTTACTCTATGGATAAAAGGGAAGCATTTTTGTCATTATGTTGGTTAATTTTTCTTAACATTTTTAGTTTCCACATACAAAGCTTTTTTTCTCAACTTTGTTTCCAGATATGTTCTCTTTAACATGACTTTAGCAAGCAGAATATTTGGCAGTTCAGTTTCCCTGCAAGAGAGCTGCAAGCTTAAGATGCTAATTAATCTCTGCTCACAAACTTGCCTCTGTCAGGAGCTGAGCCACAAAGGGAACAGAAAAGGTGAAGAACTTTGATAGATTCCCAAGTAAAAAATTGTATTTGGCTGGCAAACACTACCTCCCTGGCTAAGCTTTGTGTGAACAGTGTGAAAACAGCAGAACTAGAGGGAAGCAGAGAACAAGTCTATAGAGCCACAAAATAAAGATGTTTTGGGGAAATTCCTGATTTTTTATACTATCTACATATTCTTCTGCTATGTCCCATCAAAACAATTTCCTTTTAATCTCTTAATTGTGGCTGGCATTAATAAAAGATAGCTGTGTGTGTAAGTGTTGGTCTGAGATGCTGCCAAAATCCACAACATTTTCTTTTTCCAGGATCAAACAGCAGATTGTGCCAGGTGGGAATGACACCTTTGTATAGGCACCCTTTGCTTATCAAGAAACCTAGATCAAATCATTCATTAGCAGACAAACCAGAGAACATCAGAAGCACTGCTGTAGGGAGGCAGGATTGGGAGAGGAGAGGCTCAGAGCCACAGGGGAGGGGAGTATCTGGTGCTGTCACTCCCAGCAATGACCTGCAGTGCTAATTAAACAGTGCTGCTGGAGCACTGCAAAGGAGGCCCTTTGGTGCTGTTAATCAAAGCTCAGTAACTGTTCTCAAGGGAAAGGCAATTGTAGAAGAAATTCAGTAATTAGCCATTATTAAAGTTTCACTCATTAAAAAAAAAAAAAAAATAGAAAAAAAAAAAAGCATCACTAGGACAAAAAATGCTGAGAGGATGAAAGAAGTATGCAGTAATGGAAGGGAACTGAAGCAAGGGAAGAGGCAGGTACCCACTTTCTTGGATTTGCTGGTTGATGAGTGCTTGGTCATTTTCTAGTTCCTGCTCTGCTTTGATCTGTCCTCTCAGAATCTGCTGCTTTAAATCCTCAACATAGAGCTGCTGTCGTTGAATTTGTTTTCTGTGGAAAGCTTCCTGGTCTCTCAGTTTCTGCTTGTACTCTTCATGCACAGCATCTATTTTTCTGCTGTTAGAAATGTTGACAGTGAATTTAAACCAGAAACAAATATTACTTGTAATAAAACAAGTCATCTTACAAAAGAAAGACAGACAACATTCAATAAGGGTGCATTATGACAAGGTTTTGTTCAATAAGGGTGCATTATGACAAAAATTCATAGCTGAGTCACAGCAGGCTGCAATGCTGTAAATGTCATAAATGCCAGAAAACATGAAATCTCCAGTAGTGAAGCAGGTAATTATATTGCCAGAAATTTTAAATTTTATTGTCACCTCTCATTTTGCTGTAGTCATCCATAAATGAAATTGGGGAGGGGGTTGTTTTTAAGTGATAAAATTTTATAAACATTATGTAAGATTTTATAAACATTTGTCATCTAAGTACTTCAAAGTGCTTTACAGAAATAACCAACATTCTTTGTTTTCAGACCAAAAACTCCAACCTAGAAATATTTACAGGCATTGTACAGGATTACACCGACAGTCTCTGGCAGTGCCAAGGAAAGACCTTGATCACCCAAATCTCTGTTGGATGCAAGAACTGTATCAGGTTACTGCTTCTATATTTGGAGCAGAATTGTGATCAGAAAAGTGACTAGTCTGTGAAAAACTGCTTTACAGTCTTCTGCAAGATGTTTGACTGTATGCCAAAATTTTACATACAAAGAACAACAATTAAAATAGTATCTATTCTTACCATGGTGAATTATAATATTCAGGATACCTTATCCCTCTGAAAGGAATGTGTTCTATTTCTCTACATACTATCATCAAGAAATTCTTAACATTAAAGTTAGGTTATATCTAAAGATGATATATGATCTTTGTCTGCTAAACACTGCATTATTATATGTAACCTCAGAAAACCTTTGAGTCTTGAAAAATTGTTTTAATTATATTTTACTAAGAAAGTAAATAATGTATTTATTATACTTTTAAAGCAATCAAAGACACCAAAACTCTAAAGAATCCCTGAAGGTCAAAAAACATCCAAAAATATAATTTCATAGGGAATTTTTGGAAATATCATGTGATTTAGAAAATCACTACCAATGCAAGATCATCTGCATGAAAAGAGTGTTTGACCTTTGCTACACAGGAATAATTTAACATCTTGATTTAGAACTAAGCAATGTGTAAGGATGTGTTCAAAGCAACCATTTATACAGCAAAAACTTGATTTTGTGTGATAGTTTAGCAGACAGAACAGATGAAATAATTAAGCAGCCAAAATCTATAAATCTCCTGGAGTACCTTTACATGGTACCCACATTTCACTTCCTAAGAAGCAGTAGGAAAGCCTCAGTACATAAAAACTTTAAGATTTTCAACAATTTACAATATTACTATGAATCTTGCTCACATGAGAAAAACAGAATTCTATTTTGTTTTAATGTTTATGTAAATGTAATGCTGAGAGTAACTGAAAGAGAATATCTTCTGTTCAGCTGTCTGTCATTGTGCAAACACAGTACAAACTTTCCTGCTGCCATCTGCTAAGTGGTTTGGGTCTGTCTGTCACCCAACAAACAAATTATAAGAATATGCAGGTCCAAGATCTATTTGTCCTTGGCTTGACTACAAAGATGCCAGTACCCTGTGATTTGTAATTTTTTTCCTCTTAGATAAACTTTAATTGATCCCCAGGAAATAGAAGCCTCGTTTCTCATTCAGCTGAAGTAGGTTTGAATTGACACTTCACTGCAGCACAGAAATGCTCCTGTGGCAATTACAAATCTCCAAATGTTCAGGTATTTGTAACACCACCAGCCAAGGGGGGACAAACCCAGAGGTGACAGCAAGACTGGTTCACTAAAGAAGAGCAACTTCCCAAACCTAGTATTATATCTGAAGTATCTTGTTTAGAAAAAGCTCCCATGGTTTCAGGAAGGCTTGTCCTAAGTGCAGCTTTGAGGCTGTCTTCCAAATTTTCTAATGGAGCAGCCATATAATCTGCAGGCTGATCTGGGACAAAACACTTCTGATTTTGGAGCAGTTACATGACCTCTGTGCTTTCACATCCTTGCCCTGCAAGGTCTTCAGGACAAGGAGTGCCTTTGGATACCTGTGCACTAAGCCTAACAGCCTCTCTGCAGGGTCTGGTGACAGGATAGTCTTTAAGCTGTTCTACTAACAGGCATAGGAAAGCTCTGTTTCCTATGGTAGTATGAAAGTTGAAAATATGACTCTAAATTTGTCACTGGTCCCACATGACCTTGGGCAAGTTGCTTAGTCTGAGACACATGTGAAAGAAGCAAAGTAGATTCATCCAAGAGAAGTGATAGAGATCCATTAGCATTCTCAAACATCAGAAAGTCAATTATCAGAAGAGCTGATTTATATTAATTTATCATTATTAGCATAATTCTGCATGAGACTGAGGAAACTGAGTAAATAACTCCTAGCAGACTGAAAAGAACCATGATACTAAAACAGTAGAGAAAGAATTCTTGTTCTTTCTAAAGGACTCTTTACTAAAACGAGATAAAATTCCTTTGATAAAATGTCTCTCATTCTTCCTAACCATGACTTTTAGCTTTCAGCCAATCTTCCTACAAAAGTGACTTATCAGGGTTCAAAATTTAAGTAAATGAAACAACTCAGTGCTGCATTTCTATCCAAAGACCTAACAATGCTCACAGGGGTGGTTAGGTAATATCTGTTTACAGCTATGAGAGGGTCACAAGGTTTTCCTATACTTTCCAACCTTGCTGAAGCCCCCCCCACCCCCACATTATAAAGGGTAAGAGAATAAGCAATACCAGCCATGCACGTGGCTGTTTGTTCTCGGCAGCACTAGCATATTCCCTCATGTGTGTAGTAAAGGCTTTTTGCTGAACTCACACAAAACCATGAGATCCTTTCCAACAGCCCTGTGTGTTTGCACACAGAGCAGAACACGAGGCAGGCCAAACTGATGGTATTAATCACAGCTCCATACTGTGACTACACCCCAGAAAGGCAGAGTACAGGGGAACAGCCATACTCCACTTTAAACCTCAGAAAAACTAATAGCAGAGCAATCACTGCAGTATTCTTTCTGCTTTTGTTCAGGAGATGTAGCTAGTTGGTACAATTCTCTTTCTTTGAGGTTAAAGTCTCTGTAATAAAATACTTTTGTTCCAGGTATATTCCAAACTACAGTTCCATTATTATTTCAATGTCTCTGCTTCATTTCCTAATTTTAAGTAGTACAAAATAAAAATTAGGCAGAGCAATAAAGCCAGGTCTGAATACAGAGACTGAATATTAAACACCTTTTTATGAAGCTGCTTCTTACAGACAATTTTCTGAAGTGGAACAAAAAGATAATGAACATCCACAGAGAGCCACTTACATAATACACAAATGCAAGAGGTTGTTTTCCCTCTGGCTGTGAAATACTGATGGTGAGAGCAGAATGACTGGCTAGTTCGGGATACAGATCTGTCTCTCACAGAAACTGCTGAAACCAAGAACATGAAGCCAGAACGCTCCCTTTCTACCTTTGAACATGCTATGTCATGTCAGCACACTTTTGCTGGTTTGTGGAAATAACATGATAAACTAAACTAAACAATGACATGACAATGGCACAGAAAGAAAATAAGAGATTCACACATACTTCATAGCTAAATCACCTAATAAGCAATTCAAAGAGCAATCAGTTTGTGTAATACATGCTTGGATGACTAAACCTAAAACAAGCATCAATCCAATTAACATAGGAATTTAGCCAAATTTTGTAATAAGTAGGAGAGATCACTAATTTTTTCATCTAAGACATCTTAAATCGGATGTACTGTTAAATTTAGACATGCAACACTGGAATACTATGAGATACAACAAAAAAGCACAGCATGCTGTTGCTCACGTTGCTGCTTTTCCACACAAGCAATCTACACTCAGTACAGTTCTAGCAGGAAATAAAATAACCTCAGGACAAACATAAGAGAAACAGCTTCATATTGGTAGGTATCAAGACATACATGAAGTCTTGGTTTCACAGGACCAGGAGGCTCTAGTATACAGGATATATAAAAAAGCAATTCTGCAAAGAATTTCATAAAAGCATGCCGATTTCTGGGTGTATCAAATGCAGCAAGAAGTGTCAACAGTTACCCCCTCCTCCAAGTAAACCATTAAAAGCTGCAAGTAAAATGACAACAAAAAGACATCAACCTTAAACTAAAGATAATCACAAATTACTGAGAAAACATTCATTTTATACCGATTCTGCCGGATTGCCTTTCCACCTCATTTTTCTCTCCAAAGTTTGCACGTTGCATGCTAAATGAACCATCTGTAAATCCACATTTTTTCCCAGCCGGTTTTGTTGTCAGCTCTCTGGGATCCTATTGTGCAATTCTCCTCCCCTCTTCCCCAAACACTTCTGCTGCTGATGCAGAGGCTGGCGGCTGCTACAGCATAATGCAGCTTCCTGTAACTATGGCAGCAATAGCTCTGTGGTGAGGCTGAATACCTGCTGCAACAAAATCCTAAGGCTCAAATAGAGGAACTACAGTGAAAAATAATTACTTTTGGTAAAAGCTGAAATTTGCCAGTTTTCTCAAAACATCAGTTAAGTTAGCATCCTCATCTTTTCGACTGCCTAGCATTCAAGTCCTATTTGCCTTTTACAAATTATTTTTCCCGAGGGAAAAAGAGTTAAAAATAAAGCAGAAAAAAAGATGCTGGCAAGGCATTTTGTGCCCTTGCAAACCTCACACTGAGAGCATTCACAAGTTAGAGTTACAAGCCTGTCCACTAATACACATCTACAGAACTCCCCCCACCTTTTCCAGCTCTATCCTCCCCCTCTCCCTGTGTCCAATCCGGGGCCCTTCCAACAGGGGCTCAGAGCAGCAGCAGGCTCCAGGATCAACATCTGCTTCTGCCTAGCACAGGGGCCCAAACCTCTCCCTCCTCTTCCCTAAAGCAAAGGGAAGAGCAAGGAAGGAGATACAAGGACCTTGTACTGTCAGCTTCAGCCTCCCCAAGGAATGCTCCTCACAGAATTCAAAGCAAAAGTTGGGGAGTAGTGGGCAGGAGGTGGGAGCCAGAAATCAGTCAAAATGGCCAGCAGAGCCAGAAACCTTTAGAAATAAGAGATTTTTGGAAGTGTACACACATAGTAATCCCCTTGACAGAAGTTACCACCAAGTATCACTTAGATTTCTGATTAACTGGTTTGCTTACAGCAAAAGCACACTGTTCTGTTTCATGTGGTTTTTTAAGCAAAACCTCTTTTTCTTTCCCAAAATAACAGTAAGGCAATTACTTATTTAAGGCACCCCTTTAAATACATCTTTAAAACAGACCTCTTTTTGGCCAAGAGTCATAGGCACAAGACACAGCCACATTCTCCAATAAAGGTCAATGCTGCCTCTTTAAATTCCAGTTCAGCTAACATAGGTTTTCCCTTCACAACGTCAGTTATATATAGAATTATTTACCCTGCTAATCCACTATGCACAATTCACTGTAAATTGTAGAGTTGCTGTAAGTGACACAGTGCATTCCTCTGTGAAACAGAATATTTGAGGTATCTTTTAAGAAATGCAGAAGTTTTCTTTAATTTTTTTTTTAATTTTGAATGACTATTTTGAAATTCTCAAATGAAAGCTGTTAGTGAGAACTCAGAATATTTTACAGATATTAGTTTATCAAGTTAACTATACCACATTAGAATAATTAACATATTGGTTATGCTGTATTGAATACCCCCCACCACCCCCAGTTTAAAAATGTTGGTATTTTCAAGGAAAGGGAGTTTAAGCATGTTCCAAGCAGCTAAATAATTCAGTGAACTGCTATAGCACTGAACTCTAATGGAAAAAACTCCTTTGGGTTTTTTTTTTTGAAACCAGCAAGACAATAAAATCAGAGTTTCTATTTATATGCAGTATGGTATTAAAACAATGGCAGGAGAAAGACCTTTATTATCTACTTATTTGTGGTGATGCTATAACATGATGACTGATGCCATTCACAAATCTTCTGTGTGTTTGCTGGCTGACAGCAAACATCAGAAATTTGCAGTGCTGGGGCTCTGATGAGTAGGGTGTATGAGCAAGCAACCAAGTAAGAGAATGACTCACAATGCCTAAAGTTTTTATATTTGTGTGCAGTGGTAGAAAACAGTTTTTCCTCTAATTTCTCAAAATATTTTAATGTATAATTAAAGGCTGAACTGGTAATTCAACCCATAAAAGGCAGGTGAGAAAAATGTAATCATACTGGTAGCATGGAAGATAAGACTTGTATCATTAATAATCATTACTGTAATACATACATTGATATGATCCAAAATAAAAAATCCAGAAGTAAGCAAACTACCATCAGTTCCTGATGAAAAAGGTAAAACTCAACAATTTTTGAATTATTTCTGTTTGCAGCTGCTGTGCTTCTTTGCATGAATGAACCACATTCTACGCTAGGAATTAATTTCTTTTTTACTTTTCCCTGAAGCAATTTTATTCTCACGAGAAGAGAACCCAATTTATCCAAGAAATTTTCAAAATACTAATGAGTATTCCCAGTACCTACTATTGGCACAAAATCTATTTCATTTAGGGTTCTTTTGTGCTGTAAATTGGTGGCAACTTCAGAGGAAGCTTCACTCTAGTTAAGGCTTTTAAATGCATGATACACATGCAACAAAGATGCAAACCATTTGCACAAGATCTCATATGAAGAAAGAACATGGCTGCAGAGCCTTGCCTGTCACTCAGTTTCATGTACAGATTCTGGTTCCAATACAAACAAACAGTTTGAATTAAAGTTTAAAGTGGTAGCTTCCATCTCTTCTGGAGGAAATCAGTGTAGCACAGGAGAAAGGCAATGATAAGGTGTCAATAACTTCAGCATGATTTAGACACATTAATATTCTTACCTTGGTTCAAGAGAACATTTGCTTTCTTCACAGTTTCTACATTTTTGACTGCAGAAATAAAAATAGGAAATCATAAATATTTGGGGAAAAAGGCAAGAAAACTTCACTGAAGCCTATTGCAAACAATCTTATTATAATAAGAGGAAGATGCAGATTTCTAGCAGCTGGGAAAGCATCAAGAACTTTCAAGTGAGAGGGGGACAGAGAACAAGACACACAGAGAGCTTTCCCTGTTCTTATATTTTCCTCTACCCATCTCTCTCTGACAGAGACAAGACCCTGCATTAGGGTGGACTTTCTACTGGTCATCAAATAAATACTCCTTGTACTCCACTCAGTCCTGTATTATGGTTTGCAAAGTATCTCAAACACACTTTTTTAGTACTTGACATTGACTTTTCTTCACCACATATATAATGTCATTCTTATAATATAGACATCAGGCTAGATGTCTCAACCATAACCCCTCCATGAGCAAAACTATTTCTCTGTTCAGAAATACAGGCTCACAGGTTACTGCAAAGCAAAGCTGAGTTAAAAATAAAGCAGAAAAAAAAGATGCTGGCAAGGCATTTTGTGCCCTTGCAAACCTCACACTGAGAGCATTCACAAGTTAGAGTTACAAGCCTGTCCACTAATACACATCTACAGAACTCCCCCCACCTTTTCCAGCTCTATCCTCCCCCTCTCCACCAATTTACAGCACATTCAGTTTACCCATGCCAAATAACTATTCAAAAGGATAAAAGGACCACTGGATTACTTAAGGTGAAAACCAGCTATTATTAGACATTTACAGATCATTCCTGTAAGAGACAGACATTGATAAAACTCAAGCAAATGCAATACCATAACATTTTTCATGTTTACTGAAGTAACCATTTGAAATCCTCTAGGCAAGCATGAGGATAACTTTAAGCAATGTAATATGCCTGTAATATCCTGTCCAAGTGATTAAAAATTGCTTAACACAAACAAATCTATCTGAACATGGTCTGGAAAAAAAATCAATCAGAAATGTTCTGCAGTTTTGTCAGGTTAAAAAGGGGAAAACTAAGTACAAATTTGTGATAAGCTGTTCATAATGGTTCTTGATTTCTACAGGTTTTTCTAGGTTCATCCAAAAACTTGTGATGAGAGCTCCACAACTAATGTTTTTAGCAACATAAAGAGCACCTTGGTATGTACATCTGAAGGTCATTAGACAAACCCTTATTTTAAAAATTATTTGTAATTTTTCCTAAGAAAGAATAGCAATGATGTGTAAAATGTTCTTCAGTAAAGAAATAAAATGAAGTAATGTGTTGTATAGGGAGGTATCACTGCAGCAAATGAAAAGCAAATGCAGAAAATTAGATACCTTAAAGAGAATATACAAAACCACACTATCCAAGGTGGAAAACAAGCCATTTGATTAGAATCATGAAGGATATTTAAACAGAGATAACATTTTATGCTTATAAAAATGAGGCTTAATACTTCCTCTAGAAAGAGATAAAACATTCCCAGTGTGTTACCACACCAAAAAACACTCTAGCAAGAAGCAGAACTATCAGCAGATATGAATGAGAAGATGGCTGTTTCTTGCCTTTAACAGGTTAATTGAATGTGCCAGGCTGAGAGGAATTAAAAAAATAAAAGAACCCAATTACATTTGATTCTGTAATATTCTATTTTCAATGTTATGAACTGAAGCACAGAACATAATTCATTTTCCTGATACATATTAATCACTGTCTTCATCACACCAATTCTTCCCATTTCATAAAGTCTCTGCTATAAAAGCATACACTAAACACTGAGAATGAGCAGCTCTTCAACACTCTGGAAGCAGTACACACCTTATTTACTGTTCAGTTAAAAGAAAACCAAACAAGGAATTACACTGGCTTTCTGAGATGAAGGGATCAATGAGGACTTGAACTAAAGGGAATTTACGAACAAACCTTCTGACTTCCACAACAGCTTAGCAGCAAAAGTCAATTGGTAATAATTACCTTGGCTAAATCATATCCTGAAAAGGCCATTCTGTGCATTGAAGCAATAATATTGTAAAAATTGTAGATTAGTTGTAAAGCAGATATCCAAGTGAACTGAATTAAGGCTGACAGTCTCATCTGAGGCATTTTCTTAACTGAGCATCAATAAATGATTTTGCAGGATTGTTGCTTATATATCTTAATGCTCTGTATTTGTTGGCTGGCCAATACATTTTCTCTGACATTTTTGACTACTTAAAAATGTGATGGGACTTACACTGTATACAGCTCTCTTTTGTCTGAACCAAGTCCCTTTTTTTTCAGACAGCATCCCACAAGAGAAATTGTTTGTTCAGTTGCTTTTTTTCTTAGTTTTAAACTTACTTGTAGAGAGAAGAAAGGATATAGTGTGGAGAATTGATGCAACTTCCATCCAAATTGAGCCAGTCCAAAGCTCCACAACTCAGAGTGAATGGGGTTTCACTAATCTACAGAAAGCACACAACATAGGGCAGGAGTTTAAAAAAATCACAGTTTAAAAAAAACCCAGGAACTTCCAAGGTATCATTAGTACTGTCATTGTTAACTATTGTCTGCAAGGCTGCAAATACCTCCCATGTGAGTTTATAATCTCACACTTCTGCTTAGTCTTTGATAATTAGCAAAATTGCTAAGTGTGTGTTACTGAGTGCATCTCTTTTTGCAGCTCTCTTCGAATGTACTGCATGTTTCATTAGTCAAGAAATTAAGAATGAAAACAAACAGAAGTTAAGCCCCTTATCTTGGAGTACAAAAGGACAGAAGAGTGGAAAGTATAAAACACTAATAAATAAAATTCCATTTTAAAAGGCAGACTCCTGCCAATAGCAGTTGATAATATGGTTAACTCCTAAATGAGAAAACTTTTATTTTTTAAGTTAGGCTTTTAGTTATATCTGTCAGTCATTTTAAGAATTACCTCTTTTCTTAACCATTATTGAACTAGCCAACCAAATTATATCTTACAGTAATTAGTTCTTTAACATACCAAGAAATATTTCATCTATTTCTGATGTATGCAACAATTAACTGCTTTCAGAGTCAACAACACTTAAGTACTTAATCCCATAGATTTTCCATTTCTTCTAGCACACTTCATTCAAGAGCATGAAATTACGGAGAAGGAAGATGACTTGGAAAAATATCAATTGTGGAAAAATTCTTGACTGGTCTTTTCACTGCAGCATTCTGCCTTTTTGTTTCAATCCTACTGTAGTCATGACTAGAAATGGGAAACACTAAATTATTCAAGGGATCTGCATCATCTTTTGCTAAGCACCTTTGAAAGAAGTGCTAGTGTCCTCCCACAGAAGGTTTAGTGTCATTACAGACCATTAGATGGAGGAAATGAGGCAAGTGAATATGATGATGAGATGAAATATTATCTTTATCAGGCTGGCTTTTAAGAAGGAACAAAAAAGGAAAAAAAAAAAAAGAAAAAAGTAGGTGAGAAAAACAGGTTTAGAACTTACTGATCTTCTTAGTCTTAAGATAGCAGCTTCTGCTGGGTGATTGAATCTAAACTTATGAGATTTGCCAAGGACAATAAGGGCCCCTGTAAAAACAAAATAATTAGACATTTACAGAGACATAATTAATCAAACTACTATACAATAGTAGGTTAGAAAAAAATCTGAACAACAGCTTTCTGTAAGTCACAGAACAGAGAACTATTTTTAAATTTTGCCATAATGGAATGGCAGAGTTATCTATCTGTAATGACAGCATCCAAGCAAATTAATCTTGGAGATCTCTGCAGACTAAATATAACTGTAAATTTCCCATTCATATTAAAGGCCCACATAACTTCACACCATAACCAACCCACTGCTGAAGACTTGTTTTCACCCTATATTTTTAAGAATCTAGATCACTGCAAGTTCCCAGAAGCTGGACTGTTATTTTAAAGAACCTAAAAGTATGGAAGCCTGATCCATTTAATCTGAATTCATTCATCATAGACTATGACTTAGTGGCTGCCAGCTTCCACTGAAATACACTGTGAAAAAGCTGAAGGTTGTTTCAACCATATTTTATAATTGCCAAAGAACTCTTTCAGTGGCCAGCTGGCTTGGAGCCATTCTCCACTACTTTCCACAACAGTGTCTCTGACTACACATCCTCCCTCTTCAGAAACCTACAGGCTACTGTTACCTAAAGGAGGCAGAATATCGCCAGCAATGTTTTAATTTTACTTTTGTGGAGTTCATAATTTATTTGTCCCAGCTCTTGGCATGGATCAAACCTTGTGGAGGTGGCAGCAGACTGAGAGATGGCTTTCATAGATCTGCTCAATTGCCATAATTTCTAGATCTAAACTGCAGAGAGAAGGTGACCATAATGCAGCATTCACTCACAGAAGGAACAAACCTGACCTTGTGAGAGGCGACAGGATCCAGACACTTCACATCCATTCACGGAGCAGCGCGCGCCTGGGACCGGCCGCAGCGTCACAATCCCACAGTGGTTGTCTATCAAACAGTGATTCCTTTCAATCCACTGTCCCTGCAAAACTACAGTGTACAGGTTTATCTCACCTGGTGAAGGCCTTGGGGTTGCCCCCAGAATGGAGTACCACATACCCCAGAGAACCATGCCATATGCAAAACAAGATCTAACACTGCTAGAAAATACTTAATCACAGAAAAAACTTACTATTGAAACTCACTACTGAAATAGTGAGATTGTTTCTTTATTTCTGGTACTGGAAAACTACATATCACTTTTTGATTTGTGAGCTGATGGGCATATTCTTCCATTACGTTGACTTTTCATAACGAATAATGGCACTTATTGTTTATAATTCACTAATATACTGGCAGAAAATAATCAAACATAACCAAGCTAAGCAGAACTTAAGCAATGCTGAGATTCCACAAATTTTCCAATTTCAGTATAAAGTTTCAATTCTCTATCATAGTATCTAACACCTGAGATGGACTGCTAAAAGTAAATTCAGAAACTAAATTAAATAAGACATATTCTGAATAATTTGGACTTTATATCTAAAATATTCTCAACAAGTAGAGTTGAAAAGCATTTTCAATATTTTGTGATTACTTGTGCCAGTAGTTTAGGACAGAACATCTGAGAATTTGGATTAAGAAGATGATATTTTTAATCTCTTGTGTAACATTTTACAAGTGAGCAGAAAATTCTGAAGAGATTTCAATTAGGTCAAGTTCACTGGCTTTTTGGCCTCTTAAAAATAATCACATATTTTAGCAAACATTAATAATGAATCTCTTCTACTTACCTTCCTGAAGCTGAAGAATAGAAACACTACCTAGCCATTACACATGACAAATGTAAACTCCTTTGTTTGACCTGAGCATATGACAAAATAAGTTGAAATATCATTCTCTTACCAATGTCTTGGTCTTGCTCTGAGTCACTTCTTCCAATTTTGGTTGTTCCTTCCTAAAACAAGAGAACTAATTTAAAACTTGGTTGCAGGAGAAAGGCTGTATATACTACTTTAAAAAGCTTTGGTACATCATTTTAGAAAACTCTTAAATCACTTCTGAATGACTGAATTGTTTGAAATAAATGCTGTGTACTAGTAGTATTTCAGCCCACTGTCCACCTTAGCATTGCAATTATCCGTCTACACCTGCAGCTATGTCAACTTGTATGACTCCAGTAGATAAAGTAACCTTCAGAGGATGGTGCTTGGACTGTGCTCATTATTTTGAATATGAACATGCATCCTGAGACTTTGTGTTTCTGGAAATGACATAATTATTTTAATAAATATCCATGCAGAAAGAAAGAAGCCACAAAATGATGATTCAAATAACCAGGCTTTTCAAATTTAAAAGTAACAGATTCCTAATTTGTAAGGGCACTTTGTCATAAATTATGAACTCTTCAATCTAACTACTAAAGAAGAACTTTTTTCTTAAACTTAAATTATATCTATGAAAATTCTTCCTGGTGCTTCCTTGCTTCCTAGGCAAGTTCCCAAACCTGAAGATTCAATAACTTCAAAGAAAAGAACTGCCTAGGAACAAAAGTCTCCAGGACAAGAAGACTTGAACCACGTTATAGGTCAGCAATGGAAGTGAGACAGTAGTTTTATGGTTGTCTTCAAATACCATAAAAAAAGAGTAATTTACACAATACCATGAGAAAAAACTACCAAAAAAGGCAATTAATTTACTATCTGTCTGTTCCTTTCCATTACCAGTTCTATGCTTTTGCTTAGGAAAACAAAGCAAGATGATTTCTCAGTTCAAAAGAGATACTGTAAATGGTTATGGTAAAGTGATTGGTAAATGCACTCTAAAATTACTTTAGTGACAAGCCTTCCAGTTACATTAAAATTAATTATGGACAGTAAACCATGTGACTTTTCATTCCAATTAGAACAAATGGAATATGCTCTCTAAGCATATTGTAAAGCCTAGATTTAAAGATCAAGCAAGAAGTAGTAATTGGAATAAGACTGGGAAAACAGAAGGTATGCACTATTTCAAGGTGCCCCAGTTCTGGGTAACTTGGGTAAATCACAGGGGGTTTGTGCATGGGACAGAAAGGGAATGGTTATCACAAAGCTCCTCATAGAGCTCAGCTGTCTGAACCAACTAACAGATTCCTCAGGCAAGAATCCTGCTGAGACTTTATTTGCTGGAGAGGCTGAAGGCTGGATTGTGCCTTTGTTTTGAAGCAATTACCAAGTTACATCTCAGTTTAATGTTCATCAGACTCAACTGCAAAATATCCACCTGGGTTGGCCACAACTTCTAGAAAATTTATGGTCCATATGGCCTTTGACTCGTGTCACTCAATCAAATGAATTAGCAACATGTATTTTATACAGAGAGAAGTAAACCAGCTCCTAGAAGTTCTCTTTATCAATTATCTTCTTCATTATCAATTATCTTCTTTTTTGGCAATGAAATAGTTATTGTAATTCCAAACAAAACTTTTTCCAAGTTGCTGAACTAACTCTTTGGTAATACAATTTAATTTAGGAAAGTGCATTACAGTATTGGCTCAGGAAATTCACAACAGCATCCCAGACAGTGGAGTGATTCTGGTTAAGTTTAAATCCAACTAAAACTTGCAGGTGAGACCAAGTGTACAGATATGATACAAGCAAATCAACTCAACTTGAGAAAACAAACCAAAAATAACCATATCCCAGGACCATGCTAATTTAATTTTTAAATGCTATTATTGAGCTAATAATTGTAATATTTATACTCTTTCCTAAATTAGTATCAAGCATTTCACCTGAAAAAGGGAAACGTTTCAGATGAAATGACTGCACAACCTGACCTGAGAACACCACAGCTCATCTTCACATATTTTTTTGTTACCTCTTCTGGCATGGTCTCCTGACTAGGGGTAGAATACCTAAGGTACATTACAGAACCAAAAAGAGTAAGACTGCTTTGCCACTTGACTTCTGGAAGTTGTTCAACTTTCAAAAAAGGTTATGAAGTGCATCTTTTACTGAAACAATAAACAAACTGCTTATTTTTAAACTATGAAAAAAAAAGGTCAGCTAAATCACAGGTACATCTTTTATTAATAAAAACCAGAAAACTAAGCATGGGCACAGCATTGATTAGTGCAATTAATATTATGAAATATCAGGGGAGTAAAAGAGTAACACAATATTTATTTTGTGTGATCTTAAAACTGCTGCTGTGACCTCTCTCTAGAAGTACAAGGTGAAGAACTGTTACATGGTGAAGCCCTAATTTGTAAGGAACCACTAATGTTTTACCTTCTTGCTGTTCAGATGAAGGTAACAGACACCAGAGACTAAAAGATATAAAGCACAAAGAAAAGAAAAGGCAGCATCTAGAAGCAAAGAAAGAAGGGACAAAGATGTTAGTGTGACAGAGTCATGAATGCTTCAGAAGTGACCCTTCAAATGAGGTTATGCCATTAAAATGAATATATTTAAATTAGGTGTTGTCAAAATTATTATGGGAAAGTATTTGCTCTTTCTCCAATGGCACATAACAGAAAATCATTTAAGAAGTAGCAGTTGCTTTCAATAAATATTTATTGTTAATGAAGGCTTGAGTAGTTGAAGTTGTATGTTGATCAGCGCTGGACATAAACACTTCATCCCTAAAAATTACATAGTACAATTTCTTTATGTTGGCATGAGAAAAATTATTTGTCTTTCAATGTGATAGAAGAATAGCAAGATTTATATTTTAACTATTTATTGTCATTTTGAAGAGGAATAAAAAATCCTGTGTCCTTAAACTGTTGATTACCACAAAATCTAGATAAAGATTTTTTTTATTAGTAGACAGATACATGATTTTCAACCATATTTAACATGTTTTGGCAATTAATGCACCTCTGTAGATGTGCCCATCCAACATTCCTTTCACATTAAGCAGCATCAATATTTCAGTAATTTCCATTAATTTAAGCAACATTAAAAGTGCTGAAGTCTGGCCTAGCACATGCCATATCAAAAACTGAAAAACCCCTAAAACTATCTGACCCAGTCATGCACATCACATGCCATAATGTGCAGCAATATATATACAGTATTATAAAAGTTTCTTAGTGAAAACCTTGCCTTAAATTAGCAGCTACACAACAAAAGATTATCTATGAGGCCATGATTTCTATGTGATCTTCAAAGATAGCAACTGAAGCAGTATCACAAGTAATTAATCTTCATGCTACATACCTGGTATCTACAGGGCAGATCTCTCACAGGGTTAAAAGAAATGTATTGAAGCCACTGTCAAAGTGAGCTTTTGTTTCCTAAACTTTACTTTAATCTACACATATACAAATATTCCAGTCTTAAGTATACAAATGCATAATAAAATTTGGACCACTGTGTCTGGAATACTTTAAGTACCATCCTTTATGTTTCCACATATACGAACACGTAACTGCCCTCTTCATGCTTTGTAGACTACTTTAAATATTTTGTTTTGCTTGTAATACAATATCAAGTACTTCACACATGCACTCATAAGAGGTCAAATTATATTCATGTATGAATTCTTCTTCTCATTTTCCAATTATTTTCTGCTTTTCCTTCCCATTATGTCTTGTGATCTGCAACCTTCATGTTTTGATAGCTGTGGCTGTAATGTCACCCTAACCACTCTCCATTTCCAAAGAAAAGAAATTTTTTCAAATTAAAGGGTAAAATAAGACAAGTGACCATATCTCACCCTGAGATGGTACAGCACCACTCCTGTGCTGAGGATATCATCATCCATGGCCATTAGATGAGGTAAATTAGAATCTATTGTTACTCCAGCTTTTTCTTTGTTGATGTCCACACTGTATTCTTCCATGATGGCTTTCCTGTCTGTCCACTTACTTGTCCAGTCTTTGGTCAATTGCTCAATCTTAAAGAATAGGAGAAAGAACTGTTTCATTTGCTAAGCAGGCTGATTTTTTTTTTTTTGATCATGCTAACAAATTGTTTTGCCTGTCAAAATTCAAAGTCTGCAACCTTTCCAGGTTAGCAGGGATCAAACCTTCTCAGTAATTTTGGTAAGTGCACAGAAATTTCATTTGAATGAATTGGAGTTTACATTAGAAGAGAGAGACTGTGTATAATGAATTGCTGTGATATATTGAGACAGCTTTCAAACAAGAGGTAGATTGTGCAAGCTTAGTGATGCACAATGGACTGTGTCCCATTAAAGACATGAGACTTTTGTCACAAAATGGAAGAGCACACTCAACAGGAATTAAGGATGGCAGTTTCCTGCTTCTGCAGAGTAAAAAGGAAAGGATTAAGACTAAAGAGTTTTCAGTGTAGTTTCACAGCTACAGCAACGTTATCCTCCTGGCCTAGTGGAGCAGGAGATAGTTACAGCATCAAGTAAATCATACACACCCTCATTTCATTCTGAAGCACCAGCTCAGTCAGATTGCCATCTCTGTCATCACTCCAAGAGGGACTGGAATTTCTCTGTACAGAAAACAGCCACCAAGATCTATGTCAGTTTTCTTATTCACAACTGGCAGTCAGGCTCCTTTATTCTCCAGCATTTCAAGCATGAAGAGAAAGAAAGACAAAATACTCGTGCTACTGTCTAGCATCTAGGCTACATCACTCTAGCTATTGCATGCAATTTTTTGGCATAAAGAACTCAGCAATAACTGAGAAATAGTTCTGCGTAAATAAATCCTAAAGTGTAGTTTTTGTCTCTCTCAGCAAAACATTCTCTCCATGGCTTGGAAAACCCAGACATTATTATTATTCCAACAGAAAAAACCACCAGGAATGTCAGCTGTATTGTGAGAGCTCACAGATGTTCACAACTCTTTTGGGGGAGAGAGCATGCAGGAAGTGTGAAACATCAATTAATCTCTTGAAGCTTCCATATCCTTAAAAATAAAGTATTTCTATTTAATGGTATTTCTGGGAAGTTAAATCAGTCAGCTCTACGAAGGACAGGCAAGGAAATCCATTTGAATCATTACAATGACTACTTATACTTCAGGTGCATCAGTACAGCGACAGAAAGATGACAGAAAAGCAGCTAATCTTATAATAATTACAAAATCACCCAGAGAACAGTTTCATTTGTCTCCAGTTATAATAAACATGGAAAGACAAACAAATGAGATGGAAGTAAGCTACCTAAAGTAACACAAAAGTTCCAATAGGGAAACGTTGCTACATACCAGTTCAAAGCTCATCAGCATAGTTTTCAATCGATCAATTTCTTCTCTTAGTTCTCTGATCAGTTTCACATTTGCATCCTGAAACATTGAGACATAGACTGTTGGAAAAATCAGTCTTAAAAAATCTCTAGCTGAAGAAATCAATGTGGAGATACTCCAACAGCCAGGAAGAGAGGAGAATAGGCAAACTCACAGCAGTACTCCTTGCTTCACTCTGCCAGGCCCTTGAGATGTACTGCCTAGGGACAGGTGGTCCTCGTCTTTGATAAATTCTCTTTTGCTATAAATTTTTTCCTTCTCTCTTCTGAATATAGACTTGCCATAGCAATTCTTCCCATCATGACTAGATGGATATATCACTGCTTCTAAGGATTTACCTTCAAAATAGTTACTCTACATCAGAAAGATTCTGTTGCTTAATGCCAGTATATAAAATCCGATTAGAGGAAACAAGTCAGAATGTCATTCAGGACGGTATTAAAAGCCTTTACAGTTGATATATAAAGAATTTCCTGTCTGCTTGGTGTGGAGGCATTTATCTCATTTTCAGAGTAAGCGTTTCTGCACTGGCAGTTTCTGGAGAACAGCTTTTACAGACATTTCAGACAAACTCTTGAGTCAAGAATCAGCTTTCTCTGGGATGCCAGGTCAATTTGCAGTGAGGGGAAGAAGACTGAAGGGCTGGGATCGAGGCAATCATGGGCTGTGCAAGGAAGAAATGGGTACACAAGTAGTGAGGCTGAGAGGCTGTGTATGACAAGTGGCTTGCCCAGGAATGTTTATGTGACTTTAGCCTGTCACAGAGCTGAGAACTGCTGCTGGCAAAACCAAGCACACACCTGCTACTACTATTGATGTCTGAAAACTACTTATAGGCTCTGGTAATTAAAATGCAAATTAAATTTGGGAAACCTAGGACTAGAAGGGTTTCCTTCTGCCTAAATTTAACAGAGTATTTTTAGGAAAGCAAATAGTGAAGTACAACTCTAACATTCTATCTTTTCATCTACAAAATAAAATCTTGATACACTCATGCCAAATCACAAAAGGATACTACTAAAGCTGTAAAGTCAGTGGATTAAATATTAAGAAATGGCTGGAATCAAGACTTTTTTTGAAATCTAAATTCACTGAATATTCCTTAAATGGATGCACTGTGATTTAGTCCTTAATTTATGTGATCATGTGTAAAGGGAGCCTTATGCAGAATTCCAGGTCAAGAATGCTCAGTTACACAGCAGAAAATCTAGAGTCTTATATTTCTAGCATATGTGACTGTAGATCTGAATCAGTACATGCTGCTTGAATTTTGCTGTAAAGACAGATAGAATTATGCACTTCCCCACAAATTTTTTTAATGCTGGTTCTTATGACTATAGTATCTGAAATTTCCAATCTGTTTTTACACTTTGTCTTAGATTGAGAGAGTTTACATTTTTCACATTTGATAAATGTGGATTTAGTGTAAGGGTGGGAAATGAGGAAAAAAATCACACGCTGAAAATTTGTCTTAAGCAGCTGAACATCTAGCACTGAACAAGAATGGGGTAGCAGGGGCAGCAACAGAATTTGGGCCTCCAATGCAGAACCCGACTCTCTCCTTAATACTCTGCCATCTTTACACTTGTGCAGCCTGTGAAGGACCTATGCATAATCAAACAAATGAATCTGTCATAAAGTCAGAGCTCATTCCTAGAACAGGCAACGAATGGAGCTTGGGTTCTGTGACCAGAATTATTCCCATGTATTTAAAGGTTTCATTATTTTGTGTACTGAGAGGAAGGCAAATTGTGACTGCATAGGCCACCTTAGGCAGAACTCAAGGCCTCACCTCATTTACTCTGGGCTTGTTAATAATATTTTTGGCATTTGCAGCATATCTCAAGGTACTCATGGTCTCGTTGTAGCTGGAGCTGGCAGGTGAGATAGCTACAGACAGAAAAAAATTGACACAATTTTAAAAAGCATTCATTTTAACCCATCACTTTTCAAGAAGGGTGTGTCTTTTTTTCTTTTAGTCTTGCTTCATTAAAGGACAAAACAAAAAATAACCCTAGGGTTATTTCATTAAGCACACAGAGAATGTCTTCTCCAGATTGTATTTATAACTGAATTAATCACCTAAAATCAAAGCTATGACTTTGGTAAGACTCTTAAACATAATTTCATGCACAATCAGCAAGCATTTTAATTTCCTTGTGTATTCTGTGAAGTATTTATGAAAATCTTTACAAGGACAGATTCTAAGTGTTATAGCTGTTTTCTCACTGCAGTAGAGGTGTATATTAAAGGCACAATGTAGGTGCAAAATATGAAACAATTAATAGAAACCAAGCTCACTGGCAATCATAATGGTCTTGGAGTTTCCCCCCAGACTGTCCTTCAGCAGCCAGGTGAGGATGGAGTCGCGGTACGGGATGTAAGCCGGCCGTCTGCTCCCACTGCTGCTGCCAGAGGCAGGGCTGTCCACATGGCTGCTCTCCCCTTCACTTGTGATGGTGTTAATGCTCTGGCAGCTGCTGAACATCTGAGAATTTTGTGCTGAGGGAGAAATACCACAGAACTCAGCAAAAGGGCTATTATTTTTTCTGTCAGAGCTACTTAATTTTCTTAGAGGTCATCACAGTTTATGAAGACACCACACAGCTGCTCTGTTGAACTTTTTGATATAAGTGCAAATAAACATTTACACTCAACACACGGTGTTACAGTCATATGTTTTTATCATTACCCTTCCATATAAAGAACTAATGTGCTTACCTAAAGTGGATATGACAATTCCAAGTGTAACTAATGACTTGTTAATATTGGCACCTTCGGTAATTCTGTCTTTACAGTAACTGGGATCAGCTCTTTCACTGTAGCAAGCAAGCATGAAAAAGACAATGCAAAATAAACAAAAGTGCTTAATTATCAACATACAGTCAAGATGAAAGCTTTATGTATTTTCAAGCAATACAAGAAAACAGAAATTATGAGCTTTGCAATTAAAAAAAACATATACTTCAAACATTTTATATTGCCCTTTATTTCAGAAAGTCCAAACAACCATGAGCAAAAGCTGTTGGTACAAGATACTATTGAAGACCCATCAAAACATAAACTCAAGTTTGAACTGGGCAACGCAATCATAATGGTTCTGAATTTTATAAAAACCCCATACATTTCACAACTCCACAAGGGTAGACTTGCTCAGTACAAAAGTCTCTGTATTCCCTCAATGCCACTGTTTCTGACCATACGTGCATGGTAATTTATGTTCTCAAGAAAACAAAAGTCCTTTTCTATAACTGTTCTATAATTCTTCAGCACAACTTCCATCTTTCTGTTTTCTGCCACATCCTCCACAACCATATGCTCCTCACTGAAATGCATAGCAAAGATCAGAGACTTAGAACTTCTGGAATATGAACAACATAAACAGTGAGATATAACTGTTTTCTCCTGCCCATGCTAGGCAGCCATGAGGAACACATTCCTTTCCCCCCGCTCTCTTTTCAAGCTCGTATTTAGTAGCTCCAACAACAGCTACCAGAAAGGCTACTTAATAAGAATATAGAGCTGGATGGAATTACCTTAAATATGTGCAACAGCACAGTATTGGTTCTGAAGACTCAAGAATTCCCTTCCCCAATGAAAAGCAATACCCAGTACAGAAGAACAATTGACAAAGATAATATTAGCTGAATATTCCATTACATTATAAGAAAGTCAGGTTTACTGTTACTTCAATGAAATTTTAAAATATTAAACTTCATCTTTTAAGACAATGCTGCTGGCATCTGCAGAGAAAATTACCTATTTGCCCTTCAGTATTTTATTACCTGCCTGCAAGGTCTACTAAGTTGATCTTGCTTGCAATTTCAGAGGGAAGATTGTTCTCCAATATAGCCTGAAGAAAAAAACATCAATAAGGAAGATTATTCCCCTTAATTAATTAATGAAAATAAAATTGATGTACTCTTCTGTTTGAAGCTGAGTTGTACAAATGACTGTCTCGCTGCCTTTGTTTGTGACCTTGACCCTCTATGTTCAAACCACTAACTCAACAGCTTTCCCACCCCACAGAGAAACCACCCTCTTATGCCAATTTCCTCTCAAAAAAAACCTTTACTGCCTAGAGACTGTGAAAGGCTTTCTTGTAGACCTTGCAGAGCTATTTTCCATTAATTTATTCCAAAGGTCTTTTGTGAAACTAAGGAAAAATATCCCAAAATGTTCTGTGATTGCAGGATGTTAGAAGTGTGAGACAGAAAAGGTCTATTGGATCACTGAATGACTTCCCTGCCAGGGAAGGATGTAATTCCTCCAGAAAAAGGCTGCATTGTCTCAGGGAGAGTACTGGATGCCAAATGCAAAAGAGATGAGCACATCTAAAAAGCTGGACAGATACAAAATTTTGGTGTAAACTAATGCTGTACTTCAATTAAGATTCCTAAACAAACTTGATAAAACATAACCTCAAACATATTCACATGTAATTTTCACAGCATCTGAGAGGGGTTATTGCACTTCAAAGGGCTGATTAAAACTGAAAACATTTCTTTTAAAAGTGAGGTTTTGGCATCACTTCTGACTATAAGCTTGCACAAAGGAACAGAATGCTTCAATAAACACTCAACACATCTGCAGCGTGATCCAAAGGAAATAAGTAACAGCTTCCACCGTTACTACAAACAGCACAAAATAGTGCCAAGTAAACAATGCACAACACAGTGAACAATGCTTTTGAAAGTGAAGAGGAAGTTGGGTTATTTTTAGCTAACCTGAGTGTAGTGGATGGTGAAGATAGCATGGGATCTGCTGCTGGCATTGTGAATATGTGTAGCTGCTGTGATTCTAGAAAGAAGAACAAACCATTCAATTACAAAGGGTTACTTCCCTGTATTCAGGGAAATCATAATCAACAAATACAGCAGATAAATGAAAAAATGTGAAACTTGGAGAACATGGCAGGCTGCATTCTTGGATCTGATCCCTGAACATTTGGCAGAGAACATGGAAGGGTGGAAACTAAGGATCAAATTGAGGTGTTTTTTTCCACCAGCAGCACTCTGAGGACATATCTTAAAGCAGCCTTACAGTACAGGTATGAGGTGTGGCTTAAGCATGGAACACAGCAGAGAAGTACAGCCAGCAACAGCATCAAACAGCTCATCCCCAATACAGAGAGTACAAGCCCATCATCTCCATTTGTCCCCATTTTTATCCCTTGGCATTTCCAAAGGATTCAAAAACCTTCATACACAACTCCTGTGGTTCCTTTACCCTGATACAGCTCTTTTACACTGCTAGGGGAGTCCAGTGAGACTAACCAGTCCACACATGTGAGTGCTAAATGAATGCTGGAATTCCCTGTGTGACATTTGCTTGACTCTGCCATGGACAGACTTGTCAAACTTCTCTCGTGCTCTGACCCAGTGCACTCTGGCAAGCAGGAACTGCTCACAGAAGGAGGAGCAGCAGCACTCTCACATTGCCTCTTTAATGCAAACTTTAGGAAATTCTACTTTTTTATTGTTGTTTTAATTAGAAAAACCCAAAGAAAGCAGTACTTTGTCCAGGGCAAAAGCAAGGACACAGGTTTTTCTCCTTTGAGCTTGCCTTGAGTATCAGCTATATGTGCAGCCTTTATCATCACTTTTACCAAGCCTGTCCTCAAGAACAGTAGGTAACTTTTGTAGAAAAGGATTGTGGCACCATGCTTTTGTTACAAGCCCAGCTGTCAGAGCACTGCAGAGAGCAGTTGCACTAGAGAGCAGAGAACAGCAGCTGTGTGTGTGCTGCCCAGTGCCCATGGCGTGAGGGCAAAGCCAGGACTCTCCTCCCTGGTGTTCTCTGCTTCCTACACCTCCTCCACAGTCATGTGAGTGGCCACTGCCAAAAGCTACAGGCAGCTGAGCACATCGATTACCAGCAAGCCAAAGCTGAGCTAGCAGGAGAACATGAGCTAGTCTCCAGAAGCTGGAGGAGGGAGACAAACAATTAGGTAGAGGGCAGAAGGCAGACAACAGCCCTACAGTGGGCAGAGAATGTTAAGGGCACACCACCAAAGTTTATAAAGTAAAAGTGAAAGAGTGCTCCAAGATTTGGAGGAGGAAGTGTCAGCACTCCTCATCTCCAACAATACATAAGGTAGTTAAAGAGCAAGCTTACATCCCAGTTACTCACAACCCACACAACCCATGCATTCACCTGGAATTTTGTTGTACTGAAATAGTCTCTTTTTACCATAAAGCTGCACCTATTAATTGCTACAAGCAGCAACAACAAAACTTAATCCTGAGGTATATTCTATGGGTTTTTTGTGATAATGCAGCTTAGTTTTTATTTACTTGCTAGCATCACTGTTATTCTAAAACCTTGACTACTTTTATGATAAGACTTTGTATCAGTTTTGGAACTGTGATTAGGATTTGGAGGATTCTTTCAAATACAACTTTTTTCCATTACTGTAATGGAACCTGTATAGAAAGATATTCAAGTCTTCTTGTCAAAACGTGTCTTAACTAACGAGAGCCAAAATCACTGGCTTAACCAGTGTTCCAAATCTCATAGTTCACTGACAGCAAACACAAAATTTGGACTAGGAAATTATGGAAATAAACCCAAATAATTATAAACCAAGTACTTTTAAAAAAGAAATAAGTATATATTATATTTTCAGCAGCTTTAAATCACTGAATTATATAATGAAGTGAGTTGAAAACTACCTAGTCTAAAGTATCATGAGCAAGTGAAGGGCAAAAACAGATGTCTGTTTACAGCAAGATGTTTTCTTGGCTTGCATTTTTATCACAGACAGATGGTGGAACTTTGTGGATAAGTCAGCATGGGATCAGTTTTGAAGAAACAACTTCATAAGTGCTTGTAGCTCTTGGTCTGGTCAATATGATGATAGGTAACCTCTTATGTGTGTGTCATGTGCAAGTTCACCATCTCTGACATCCTGTCCCCACAAAGCACTGGCAAACCGGCCAGAAAAATGAACATCAATGAAATCAGCACACAGTGAAAGAAGAGTTAAATACAGATGGAGCTGGTTTGTTGTGGAAAATACCTTTTAGCTATTCCTTCTTCTAGAAGTTTTACAACTTGCTTGTAGTCTGTAACTAAATGCTGAGTCAAACCTGCCAAAGATTCAAGAAGAGTTAAATATTTAGCTTTCTCAGGAAGTTTAATTCAGTTTATCCAACAATTTACCCAACATCAGGAGAATAAGGATGTTGTTCTGAGATGACAGTCTATTATTAATGTAGTCTCTTGACTAGGCTTTAGCCTGCACTTGGGAATCTTCATGCACTTTTATCCTCAGAGGGATTTCTGAAGGATCTCCCCACATAGTGATATGAATCACCTGGCCTTTTCTTGTCTTCTCTTTTCAGTTTGTTTTTGGTTGGTTTTAACTTGTTTGTTTTTTACATTTGATTTTATTTTTAAGGAGGGGAAAACCCCTAAAGAAATGAGAGGAATCCCAGACTGAGATCCTGCAGAGCTGGAGGGGAGGTCATGACCAAGAGGGCCCCAGCGGAGGGCGGTGTGCCGCTGTGCTGTGCCACTGCCAGCTCCTAGCAAAAATGCAAATTCCAGCACACACGAAATTGTCCTCAACAGCCTTGTATTTCCCATGAATCCAGTTTAATATGCCTTGCCAACGAGGATGATTTATCATTTGTACTGCAGTGACTCCTTAAAAAACACCTGAGTTGAGCAGCAAGCCTTTGTCATACCACAGCTAGCAAAACACGCCTGTGCAGAATGTTTCGTCCCACAGCTGGAATCCAGGGCAACTTCCTCTCCCTCCACAGATTTGGATTATTTTACTACAGACCGCAAAAGTGTGGGTGAAGGAAGAGTACTGAAAAAAACATTGATTTATTTGGATCAAATAATTTTTCTATTGCTAGAATGTAAGTCAAGATTAATATGAAATTCAAGAAGACTGAAATAGGTACTGCTGATACTGTTAGACTCTACCCTTTCATGATAACAGCTTGCTTAACTCTAAATGAAAGCAAAACCTAAGACAAAGAAGGGATTTTAGTTTAGACCTTTAATAACTGATACATATAAAGAGAAAAAAAGATTTTTGGATCACCCACACTTAAAAAAAACCTCCTAACTCCAGTGTGCGTGTGTGAACACTTGCACATACACAAAGTATAGGATGATTTTCAAATAAAAGTATTCTTTCTGCTCTCTAGTGTCTCTTTACAACTCATTAATTCCAGAAGTCATCACATTTTCCATTTGAGAAAGAGGCCCATTATTTTTCCAGTCGCATTGGGATCTTCAAAGCTCAGAATATGGAAACTATCATACATTGTTTTCCCAGACCCCTTTTCACGGTCTTAGCTAACTGAATAAAAATAACATTATGAAAAGGAAGCATGGAAGAAATTCTTACCTGCCTACATTTCCCTAAGCACTGGAATTGTGAATCTAACAGAGAGTTTAAAACAGTTATCTTTTTAATAAGGTTAATGAAACATTTTAAATGATGCTTAAAAAGAAATTATATTCTGTTGGCTGCCAGAAAAAGAAAGGTCATTTTCAAGTCCCACAGAAAGATCAAAACCACTTGCCCGTCTAGAAATCTGCCTTGGACTAAGAAAGGATCTCCCCTAGAAATCTGTCTCAGAGTAATGAAATAGATTGCATCATTTCCTGATTTAAGAGAAGCTGATTCCTTAACAGTGCAGCCATCTGTGAGGGAGAAGTTTGAAACGATTCCAATCCAAAGCACTGAAACACTTTCAGCATTTTAAAGGCTACAATCTCTCAGCCTTTACGTGAAGAAAACGATGGCTTGGAAAACAGTTAAAATACTTAGTGTTCAGAGCTGGGACTTTCTGACTGGACTTGCAAATGGAAAATGCATTGCCCAGAGCATCCAAGTGTCCTTAAAGGGATTAAGTTTTCTGATTTTCCCCTCTCTTTCTATTCTTCATCCACAGCTAACTGTACTCTAGATGTCATTGACACCAAACACACAACTAAAACTAATGTACACTGAGAAGCTCCTCATAAGAGTCAGCAAACCTTAAAGTTGCTGATTGCTTGCATGAAGTATGATGCAAATACAGATGCTAGTCCTTAACTTGCTTGATCTATGGGAAACAATGGAAAATTTCTCAGCTTTGCTGATGTGCACCAATTTAATTTCTCCCATACAGCAAATTGCCTGAAGTGAAAACACAAAGCAAGCTCTCCTAAAAAACTTGCTGATAATTTTGATCATAGCTGTTTAGCTATTGGAAATATTATTCTTGCACTCTGATCCTGCACAGAGAGACTACACATAAAATTGCCAAAGACTACTTCAGCTCATAGAAAATGTCATTACAGAGCTCAGCAATTTTTGATTGCAGCAATACATTAGTGCAGTTAAGAAGGGCATTTTGTACCAGTGTGGTGAACCTGTTCACAAAAGGCTTTCTTGAATTTGATCTTATTAAAATCAAGCTGCCTATACTTCAAATTGCATTCAAGTCACTGCTGCTTATTTTTTATGTGTGCTAATGAATGCAGTTCCATCAGTTTATTAGTCACTCTCCTCAACTGACACTAGGGCTGTCTCAAGAAAAGAAAACTATCACAGTTCTCAATTGCATAAACTGCATAGGAAAATTTATTAGTGTTTATTTGTATACACATGTCTAAAAGAAAGAACTCTCATCTCTTGCCCTAAGCCACTGACTCATCAGCCTTAAATTGCTTCGGTTCACATGGTCTCACAACAGCATCTAATTGCACCCCATGGTGTCTTCAGCAGAGAAAATATTTCGTTTCTCATGCACATGATCAGTTTTTTAAAAAAAAACATGAATCACACTTACCATTGAAAATAAAGTTTTGCCTACAGGCATTAACACAATTCTTTTTTGAGGCTGTCATAATATACAGAAGGAATGAATAATCTAAAATAAATTATTCAAACTGAATTTACAAACATGGCCAAAAGCATCAAACATTATTTAGGGTAATCTTCTGCCATTATATTTTCCTCTTAGTTTACAAAATCTAATCAACTGGGAAGTTTATTGGCATATTTCAGAACTCTAACATAAAATTTTTCCAGTCAAAAATTTCAGCTGCACCCAAGTATAAAATCCTTATTCAAAATTGCTAAATAAAAAAAGCACAATGGAAACAAACTAACAAACAACCCTCCCCCCCCAAAGGAACCCCACAACAACAACATCACAACATCAAAAGCCACAATAGAATTGAAAAAGAAGTGTCAGAATTGGCCTGGGAGGTTCCAGATGAAGACAAAACCGTGACAAAAGGCACGCCAGCCCATTGCCAGCAGCTATAATTTTATTTTTTTTTTAAACAGGGAAACTCCATTATATGCAGCCAAGGAATCACTGGAGATATAAGGCCTGAGAAAAGAAATTGCCAAGGAAGGAAGCAGTTTAAAGATCCTTTCTTGTGTGGCGAATGCGCAGCTGCTAAAAGAAAATAATTAGTATCTGTACTCCATCAAAAAATGAAGTTCTCCAATAGCAAGCAGGTAGAAAGAGAATCTCAGAAAGCCCTCAATAAAAGCCAAATGCCTATGAATCTGCTTTTCAAAGAATTATGTTTGCCATACCAATGAGACCATCAATTTGTCTATTATTTTCCAAGTCTCCTTAAAACAGGGAAAGCACAGCTGAAACAACCAGAATGTCTGATAGACCCTTGTGTAGAGGACCATGAAAGTTCAACACTTCACAAGTGCTGATATCAAATTTTGAGAGGAGGAATTGGTAATAACCATGGGTTGTCAAATGCACTAAGACCAATACAGCAGGTGTCCAAGGAAGCAGAGCTGGGCTCCATTCAGTCAGGCTCCATCCAATCACACAGTCAAGGCTCTGTTACCATATCTTCCTTTAATCTCTGGAGGAAGGATAACCATGTGATGTGTAATGCCATAATAAAGAAAAAAAGGGAGAAAAGTCAACCGAGAAGAGCAAGACAAATTCACCAACCAGAGACTAGGACTCTGTTTAGAAACCAGGACAAATCAGTATTTGCTCTGATGTGACAGGATCCATAAAATTCTATGTGATATGCATTTTGTGTACTAAGTGCATACCCCTAGGTAATACTTCTCACTTGGAGACCAGCCAAGCAGTTGCAGAGTCAGTGATACCAGAGGCTGCTCTGGAATTCTGTCCACTGGATGTAAGGCAAGAAGAACAGTAAATGTATGCATTTGCTTTCTACAAAAAGCCCCAGTTTGGGAAACACTCTTCCTTCTGATCTCCACCATAAATCTACTTTGTATGATTTTACACTGGTGTACTGATTTTGAGATGTGATTTTTGTCAGCTGTTGGTCAGATCCATGGCAATGTAGCTGGCAAACTTTACACCAGGAGCCAAACAATTTACGAAATACCAAAGGCCAAAATGCAATTTAAAGCTCTATGAG
The DNA here is from genome assembly GCA_013389925.1 of Aegithalos caudatus. Taxonomy (NCBI): domain Eukaryota; kingdom Metazoa; phylum Chordata; class Aves; order Passeriformes; family Aegithalidae; genus Aegithalos; species Aegithalos caudatus. Next base: position 130,434 of record WEIU01003289.1, read on the forward strand.
ACCTCGAGGTGAAAGCACCAATCAAAACTGAAAATAAAATGGAAGTAGGAAAAATAATGAGAGAGAAGGTAAGAACTTTTCATTCCTTCTCACAGCCTGCCCTGCAACATCAAACAGTTGAATTTATCTACTTTTTGGCTTTTTAAATTCATATTCTGCTGTCAAGGTATGAAACAGGTATGAAGGGGCCTTAGGCTGGTCTGGAGAACCCATTTAGAACTAATGTGGGTAGATTTCTTTATTCAGTTAATATTTCTTTAAAATAAAAGAAAGAAAAATAATATGGCTCCCATATGACCTGTGGCTGGAAAGGCAGAAAGTGCAGGATATCCAGCCAGCAGAATAACAGAGGCAAAACTTTCAGTGTACTACAGATGGTCACACAACAAGAAAAACACTTGGGAAAAGTAACCCTTGAAGAGCAGAGGCAATAATGACCACTGCAGGAATACATGCAGAGATACATACACACCTGACAGGCAGTCACCTGCAGTTCTGATGCCAAGTGTGAAGCCCACTCTCACCTTGTACATAAGGTCCTGTTTCAGGGTGCTCTCGAACTCGAAGCGTGTAAGGTTTCTTTCGGTCTGACTGCTTCAGCAAGTCTCGGACACGCTCATTATAGATTTCAAGAAAACTGAAATTTTAAAAAAAAGGAAAGTTAAATTCATATTTAGACAATGTAACTGACTCTTACATAGGTTTTTTGGCACTAGTCAGCTCAAATCCCCAGATTTCCAAACACAGTTCTTTATTACGTCCAAGAGAGTGATGAATAAGACCATAATGTAGGATTATGGCTCAATTTAGGAGTTAAACAAAGCAAGTAAATTTTCACTGCATTCCTATTTCAGCTGTTTATACAAAAGTGGACAGAATCCAAAGAACTATACTTAGATGGAAAACTAAATCCAATACTTCCTCATTGTTCCTCTGTGTTTTTCCCCTTGTTCAAAAACTAATATCTTCTAAGAAAACAGAAACAAAATAAACCAGTCTTTACTTTCTTCAGTCACAGAAGTATGTTGTTAAAACCTTTCATATTCTTGTCCAAAACAGTGACACACTTACCTGACCTTTACCCTGCACGATGCCATCTGGTCTGAATAATCATTCTTCCTTGAAAAGAGGCCCTTCACAAATGAGAAGTTTATATAACTTTAAAATACATTAAGAAAATCTAACTGCTTAAACAAATGTAAGTGAAGAAAAAAAAATACCTCACATATACGAGGTGTCAGCCCAATGGATGCCTTCAAATAATAAACAGAAAAAAAATAAATAATATGTTTTCTATAGTCATGCAAAACCTATTTTTAAACAAAAGCCAAGTTATAAGAAAAGGACAATCATAGTGTAGTAATGACTGTATGGTGGATTACAACACAAACAACCATGGACAGCATGGCTACTTATACCAAAAGTAGTTTTAGAGCAACGTACACAGGACTGATGAGAAGTTTAGAGGCTGGAGTTAAATCCAAAAGCTGTCTGACGTAATAATACTGGACATGTCTATGTCAGGGGTGCTGCACAATAGATGAAGCCAGGTCAACATTGAAACTAGGTTGATTGCTCATGAATATTTTTGGGTTTTCCTCATTCTACTTTTATTTCTTCACGTTATGGCATCAGAGAGGAGCCTTGGAACAGCTTTATATTCTACATTTACAGATTTTCTCTCTGAGTGAGAACAGGATATGGGGCTGCTAACAATACCCAGACTAGGTGATTTTAATTTTGCCCCAACAATGTACACAGCACTGAAGTAACTGTGGTTGGGTGTGATGAACTCAACTATGATATGATTGTTCACATTTCAGTGACTGCAATGCCATCACACCCTGGGACAGACACCCGGGCTTAGGTGGATTCTGTTTGCTGAATAGCTTGAAAAGCTTTTTTCAGAAGGCACACTTGAAACTGTGTTAAAATAAGAAAATCCAGGTTCATCAAGTGGACCACCATGGACAAAAGTTCTGTTTATACCAAACACTGGAACACTGTTTCACTGTGAATACATGTTACTAAAGATCAGATCAAATTGCATTGGAGAAATAAACTATTTTAAAGCAAGAAAACTCTTAGAAACACAACATACTGAAATTTCCTTGAAAATAATGACAATTTCAAATGGTGGCCATTCTGAATTACTAAGATATTTTCAAAATAGGGTCATGCAAATATTCTACTTTCCCACCTATTAACCCAAATTTTAGCAATTCTTCAGGCTTTTATGCTATAAATTTGATTTCAAAAAATATTAATAGACAGTCTGGTAATAATACAACTAAATCCTATTGTTGATGTCTATTGAGAAAATAAAATTTTAAAAATCCAAACTCTTGTCAGAAGAGCAAACTATATTAGAACAAGTCTCTTATCTTTTTGCCATTATTTCACCTTAAAAATTGAATCCCATGGATGTAGAAAGTACTGGTCACTTATGCAAACTATTATTTTTGTTTTCTTTTTAGCAGTATGTTTCAGCAAGAGCTAAGAATATCCAGAGATAAAAATTAAATTGCCTTCTTTTGCAGCAAAACACAGGAAATCATCAACTGACTCCATCAATCTAATTAGCAAGATTTAAATGCACTTTAGGTGGTGCCTGGTAGACAAGCTTAAAATGTAACAACTTCTGTAAATTCCATTCAAATGCATGCCAAATCTGGAACTGAAGTATTACTTTCCACAGGCCAATATTCCAAGTATAATCAAGGCTCTTACAAAACTATTACTGTGAATTGTATCCAGTTTTATTTGTGAAAGTAACTTAATCTCAGCATAGGTCATATTGCCAAAATATCACACAGGAATGAATATTTGCATTATCTTGGGCTACAGTTTCTGAAATCCAGAACTATTACAGAATATTGATTTTTTTGTCCTCTAACTCTGTGATAAGATTCGTATGTAGTAAGATTATCTAATAATAAATATTCAAACTACACCATACTTTCTAATATTTTTACCTGATATGCTATTTTTAACCTAAATGTAAAGGCTCACATTTTATACATTTAAAAACCAAATAAAACGTGTATAAGCATTCTGCTCAATGAGCACCACAACCACTGTTTAAAAATAAAGCAACGTTTCTGCTAGACATCCTGCCCTCAACCATAAGTTAAAAATGAATGGTGTAACTCACAGGAGTTCCCATCATTGTATAAGTTTTTCCTGAACCTGTCTGTCCATACGCAAAGAGGCAGATGTTGTATCCTCTAAATGCACCAGACAACACAGAAGTGCCAAGGTCCTGGAACACCTGAAAAGACCAAAAGAAATAAAACAGTCTGTGAACAATACGTGTCCCTGCAAAAACACTCTTCATCACCTGCAGATCTTGATCCTTTAATAACTCCATGGGAACAAGGATCTTCACATATTCATCTTTCTATTTGATCAGACTCAATGTTGAGTGCTCAGCATTCACTTGTTAGACCTTCCTGAAGATACTGGTATACCAAGCATAGTGCTGACAAGGAGCAGTGGTATTTAAGTGCTTCCCTGCCTGCTACCTCTTATTTTATATTCAGACTATGTGAATTCTTGAGGATCTTTCCTACCTTGAGTGTTTATAGTTCTCATCATAAATGTGACAGAAAGTCATGATCAAGGCTCCTTGGTGCAATTACATAAATTCAGATAAAATTTACATATCAGAAGCAAAGTCTAATCTGCACAGATTTCACCCAATTAATATTTCTATCTGACCCATCTGGTCAGTAAGTGCCACCAACAGAGGCTACACGATTCATCTTCTCTTCACACCAAACACACATTGATATGTCCTTTTCTGCTCATTGTATTACAGAGCCAGGACCTGTTTCCACCAAATCCTTGTCAGCCTCTCAGGACTTCCAAAGCTTGCACTGGTTGTACTGTGGCTGCTAAAGTTGGGCCAACAGTGCCAAACTACCCATACACCAAGATCTGACCAGTTATTCCTCCTACTTCTCCAGCTCTTTTTTTTTTTTTTTTTTTCCTTCTTTGGTCCACAGGTGACCCACATTGTGATCATGTTCTCAGGGCATCAAAGCCTTGCCCTAGACCAGCTGAAAGGACAGCTGGTAAGGTTTGCCAGGAAGTGTATTGTGGATCAAAAGGTTCCAGCAGGCAGGCTGCCAACCCCTCTGCACACTTTGGCCTTGCAAAGGAGATGTTACAAGCATTAATGATTTTGCTGTTCACATAGAAAGCTGGTTAGTATATAGAGAGATGCATAGGATTTCAGTGATTCAGTGCTGTGAAATCTCATCCACTGCCAGGTCACTTTTTTCTCCAGTGAGCAGATAAATGTACTAAAACTGATACAAAAAGCAATAGAAAAAAACCCCTAGATCACCACTTTACTGAAACTGCCCAGAAAGCAGATTGGAAATCCTCTCCTGAGACTTTAGTTTTCAGATCAACTCAGACTAGGAAAATATGCTAATTTCCAGCTGAAGAATCAATAACATTCCTATCTGGCAAAATTTGACTACCCCTGTTTGCATTTTAAGGGTATGTGGCATGTTAGAGCATCTGCTTCACTAGGATTATCAGCTCAAGAAAATTTCCCATTCAAAAGCATACAGAGAAAGCCATGAACAAAACACAGGGATACAAACATAATAGACAAGGAATAAAAAAGATAGAGAGAAACAAGCAGAGCTTTGGAGAGGGCCAACCTGGACTTCACAGCCAACAGTCTGGAGGGAAAAAAAGAAACAGGAGAAATTGGGATATTTGAGTGGGCTGTGTAAAACCCACCAAGAAATGTTTAGGGTGAGGAGTATTAAGGTAAGGAATATTAATTAGGAGCAGAGTCCAAGCTGATGTTAAAGGGATTCAAGGCAGGGGTGCCTCTGAGCATATGCACATTTGCTTGTGAGCAGCAAATTGGGCTATCGGGCAAGTAGAAGCTCTGCAGAGAGATTAAAAGGGGTCAGGGTCCAGGGAAAGTTATTCTCATGTGAATTCTCCCATGAACACTGAACTTTCCCTCAGTAGAAGCACCACTAGGATCTCTTCCCTACCTGGTTAGCATGACATCTCTGAGACAGGACACTTTAGTTCAAAGGAGAAAGTTCCTCCTGTGTGAGCACCTCAATGAAATCAGTAGCTGGGAATGTGAATATAAGGGATAGGAGGAAAGAATCTGATCTAAATTCAAGATGGCAAGAACTAGTTCTGAAGATTGATGGAGGACTGGAGTCAAGCAGCATGAAGGACTAAGGAGTTACAGTATGAATTCTCTTGAAGTAAGGGGAGCAAGGCAATACTGTGCCCATTTCAGAGTATCAACATTGAATAAATTTAGGAATTTTGCATGGCTCATTGTACTAAAAGCAGCTGCAGGACTCCATATCAATTTAGAAACCCATATTTCACATGGTAAAACCTCTTACAACAGGGGTAAATGCAGCCTAGAGAAGTGTCTTGATTCTGTGATAGTTTCCTTATTAAGTGCTGTACTCCATTCTGAAAGTTCACAATGGATCTTTGAGAGTTAGTAACTGAGCTAAGTATAATAAATGAAATCTTCACAGGAGGCAAGCATTAAAGAGAAAGCAATACTAATCAATGTCATTTGAACAACAGCATTTTACTTCTTGCTCTGTTGTTGAAACTTTTCTATAATGTTATGCTCATTTAACTCATTTAGCATTTTCATGGTTCAATTTTCCTATAGATAAACTAGGAATAATTCTAGGAACAATTCATTAGTAGAAGATTGTGGGATGTTCTCACCAGTGTTTACAAATCTTGCGATTTTAGAACACCCACAGCAATTTAAGACAACTGTGCAATTTATTGGGCATGCCCTCCGCCCAAGAGTACCTTGGACTCTCTGAAAGAAAAGTCTCTAACTCCAGTCTCAGTTAAAGCTGTTATAAAATGTGTATTAAATACACATGCTTACTCAGACAGTTTAATTCAAATATGTTTCAAATCAGACCTTTTAAAATTAGGTCTTGAGAGAAGACACAGAACACAAGCAAAACTAGATACAAGCAAAAAGGAAACAGCGACATAACCCTAGGATGGTGATGCATCAGAATTTCAAAAAATTATCTACTGAACTTCTATTAAAAGCTGATTTGTACCATTTTGTTTTTGTTATTTCTGGTAAATTTCTCTCCTTTTGTGAGGATAAATTACAATTAATTTAATTGAATATATTCTCAATTTAGTCAGAAAAGCCTCTTTGTTGTGGTGTACTACAAAAAAAATGGAGAAGTGAAGCACAGCAATCAATTTATTACTTGTTTAAAAAGGAAGGAGAGTAATTGAAATCAAAGCTTTTTCTAATATCAGAGGCATTAGTCCAAGTACCCATCAGCAATAACAGTTGCAGATTATACAAAAAGTCCTCTAATTAAATATTCTGGGCATATGTACTAACATATTTCATGATACAATAGATTGAATCCCAGATTTTGCTGATCACAAGGTGGGGGTGGCAGGGAAAAGAAGATCCTTCTGGGATTCTTCCAAGTCTCAACTTTTGAAATGAAACTTCAGGAAGATGAGGGTTTTCAAGGAACATGAGTTGGAAATGGTTTCCTGCAGAGAACACACCATTTGGCTGAGACAGCTCTGTCTTCCCTGCATGGCTGCTCTGTGGGACTGGCACTGTTCACTTTGTTCCATGCAAGAATGAGCCTTTCCACAAAGCTCTAACTGGCTTTGCCATGTCTTGTCCCTGCACTTGCCCTGCTGTATGTGGTCCATACCCCATGGTGATCTGTGAAATAGTGGCTTTCTGAAAAAGTTATGAGAAGGCATTAAGACAACTGTCCAATTATCACCATTGAAATAATCCTATTTAAAACTGTAGAAAAACTGGCTATTTATTTCTTTTGAAATACAGATGCATTAGTGGTTAAATAAATATGTGAACATATTTAGAGGCTGCAAACAGCCTCTGAAACTCTTTTAGAAACCAAAAATTATGAAGTATAAACTGAAGTCAGGATGGAACACGAAGTAAATGCACACCAAAAATTTGCAGTTAGTATCAGGTCATCCCAACAAGAAAATCAGGTATTATTACTGATTTTTACAATTCAAATCAAAATAAAATTTGGTAGAACAAATTGAGATATGGTTTTGGGTTGCTTCTTCAAGGATGCTTGAGAGATACCACCTGTTCTAAGAAACAGTGATGACCAAGTGACAGAAGACATTTCTTCTCCCTCCTTAGTTTCTTATGAAGGTTGCGTGAACCTTCATAAAGTGAGTTACACAATACTAAAGAAGTAAAACTCTTCCTTTTTAGAAACTGGAAACATGTTCTGAAATCAGATTTTTGATTAATAAACATAATCTTTTTCACTACAAGAAGATTTTTAAGAGGAGATCTGTTCTGATTCTTTCCCATTTGAACTGCAGAATTGGAAATCTTCTCTCAGCTCTCCTCTGCTAGCTTAAAAGTCAAAATTTATAGTGTGTTTTTTACATCTTTCTTAAATAATGAATTTTCAAGACACTGAAAAATACCTCAGTTATTAGCCTGAGATTGTATCACATTAGACCTGCATATCTGTGTATAAGTATGCATCAGCAGACAGATGACTGTATTTTTTTTCTGGAATATATTTTGTTCTATTGCTAAGAAGTAAAATAAGGCATGGGGCATATCCAGTTACTCATCAAAAGTGAGAGAATTTTCAGATTTCTTTTATTAACAGTAATGATTTACTACTTTAAATTACACTGAAAATTTTACTCAGGTATTAAGAGTCTGAAGCCTTTTGTTTTCAAATTATTTTTAAAAAGGCCTATTTATTTTTGAGAAAAAGTTTTAGCATATTCTATTTCTCCCAACTGCCTGTGCCTATTCTAAAGACTTTTTTCTTTTATATTCTTTGATTCCTTAGTTATTATCAAACCAATGGCCTGTGGATAATCTCTTGAATTTATAACCTCTCTGTGACACACACTAATACAGACACCACCGTGTTGAATGTCAATTTTTCTTATGTTCCTCAAAAGGTTGGAGATAAACTGTTCTCTAATGCCTGAGTTCAAACTAATGTTACTGACTTAGTAACACAAGGCTCAGTAAGTATCAGTACCTTTGACTTTTCTCTGAATTACTATGCATTGAATAGATACACACCTAGCACAGCTGATGACAACAAATACATATTCTATGCTGTAAGTGGAAGGGGCTCTCTTTATTCTTTAATAGTGTCCTTCTTAGTCTAATAAATGTTGGAATTTTGAAGACAATGGGGTCATTCTATCAGAGATTAAGGTTTGGCAATGTAAATTTCCTGAGCATAAAACTTTCCTTTCTTAATCCAATCAGAATGTGGATTGCAAGAAGAAAGAGAAAGTGATTGCTTTAAATGGCAGTAAATTGACTGTTATGCTTTAGAATTTAATAATTTGGGAGATTTAATGTTTTTCCAAGTCACTCAAGCCAAGTCTCAGAGTCACATGAAAAGAAAAAACCTGTAAACTTCCAGGTACAGCAGGTAATGTCAAGTTTACAAAAGTAAGAGATCAATATTGATATTTTCTGGCACTTGGTGCTTTTTTCCACTAACTAATTTCTGGAAAATAAGACTTGCATTTTGCTTTGAGAACAATGAAGAAGCAAGGACCAACTTTGACAGAAATAGAGGAAAATGGAGGGGAAAGCAGAAGGAGGAAGCTACAACTCACAGGACTAACAAGTTAATAAAATAGTTTATGAAATCTTATTTGGACAGCACTATTCTCTTATTTGCCAATATCTGAAATGGTCAATGTGTAATAGTAACATTAGGACACTAAATCAAACTTGGAAACCTCAGAAATTTCAAGAGAGTTTATTTGGTAAAGGCAAGAAAAGGAATAAAAAAGGATTTTTGAATACATAAAATTGCTACTTATTACAGGCATAGTCAACAAGCATCAACATTGACAACTCAGTAAAAGCAATCCAGTCTTACTGCAAAACATTAGGCTAAAGTTAGAATACTAAGATAAATTCCCACAGCTAATAAACAGGACCAAAATCAAAAGACAATTATCTTCTTGTATAGAACAACTTAAAAATACCCTTTAAAATACTCCAGTTTAATGAAAGTGGAAAAGACTCAACTGAAGCAAGAGACACAGCCAAAAGCTACTTTTGACCACAGAACCAAGAAGTGACTTTATAAATGCTGAAAAAACTCAACAGTCTGATTTCCTTTAAAGATTTGCCATGCTAACAAGATAAGGGAAAATTTCCTCATCAGTAGATAGGATGCTTCAGAGTATCAAGAACTGCAGCAGAAGCACCTAAAAAACAAATTAAGTATTAAAGAGGTGCTATTATTTACTATACAAACAGAATTACACTCAGCCAATAGGTCAGGGCAGTTTGAGTGACTGTATGAAGTTTAAGAGGCTCAGTCCTGCAGTATCTGTTTGCCACAGTCTCCACTACGAACTGCAGACATGCTACAGCTCATATTGGGTGTGTTTTCCTTCCAGAGTCTTGCTCGCCTCACACTGTTGCAGTTTGGGTCACAATTGTGGTTAATTAAACTGCTGCTACATCTCGAATGTAGCATCCAAGACTGAGATTTAAGGTGAAAAAAAGTATTTCATTAAATAGAAATATACGGAACTAAGCAATTCCTGCCAAAATAATGAAAGCTTTCATCCCACAGCCTTTACAAATCCCTCAAGAGTAATTCAAATAAAAAGGTAGAAAGAGAATGCAAGGAAGGAATACGTAAAAACAAATCTAGGAGGCTGTTCCAATAATGCAAGGCTTTTTCCGCACGCGTTTTGTCTTAACAAATATTAAACAAATGTCAGCCGAAGGGCTTTCTGTACATGGGCAGAGAAAGCACAGGCTAAGGGAAGCACATTATGCTGATAAGTTGCACAGAACCCTCTGCTGTGACATTTGGATTACTTCAGCAACATTACTTCTTGGTTTGAATGGGATAAAGCGGAAGGGGGGAAGGCATCGGTTGGTTAGTTTGGGAACGTTTTTTCTCTCTTAACAAGAGGCCACAGCTTCACAACCAGGATTATTTCTTTTCCTTCTCTCTATCCTGCCTTTTCAGTTTCTTTTTCCCAGTCCAACCGGAAGCAAGGCTGTGAAAGGGACGGCTTCTCTCCGGCTCAAGAAGCTTGGCCCCTGGCAGAGGCATTTGCACCAGCACTTAAGAGACAGTTCTGTTCTTGGCTCTGCCAACAGACTTCCTGTGTGTCCTTAAATCCCTTTGTGCTTTAATTCTCCCTGTGAGAGACAACAATGATTTCTTTGTTCATCTTATCAGGTGTAATTTTTTTCCAGTGGAAAAACTGTCTGCTCTGATTGGTAATGTACATGCACACACTAAACAGCATGAAAATTCAAGCTTGATTAATTATTGAGGAGAATTTTTATAAAATAAAAATACTGGAGAAATTCACAGATAATATGTGACAAATCTACTGTTCTTGTAGGGGAAACAGGAGGGAGAATATTGGATTCTGATTAGGCTTAGTGGTAGATTTACATTTCTGATATTTCATTGCTGAATTATACAATCATGAAAGTACAACTTATTCACTCACTTAAAAAATCTCACATTTTGAAATAGGAAAAAAAATCTGTGCTTAGCACACCAGTGTAGTTTACAAATGATCTGATAGAACCTGAACTTTTAAAAGTTCTAAACTGTTTTATCACCCAGAGCACAACTCCACTCCCTACTTTTTTCTTTTTTTTTTTTTTTATAAAATTGCTGATATTCTGCTGTAAACATCAACTTGTGTATTTTCCTCTATCTGTACAAAACTACATACCTCTCATCTCTTTTGCCTTCCAACAGGGATTCCTATTGTGTTATCACTGATTTATAGAAGAGCAATTTTAATGCAATAGCCATATAATCCAAACTCTACAGCATTTGACACTACATCAACATTGATTTAGCTCAGTCCAGCTACATTTGTCATAATAAAGCTTTCTACATTGAAAAAAAAACCTGACAATTTTTGGCTTTATTAATGAACACTTTAAGATTCACACATAGCATTTTGTGGTTTTGGGGTCTTTAAAGCTAGATAAAAACTAGTAAGCATCCTTAGGGAAAGGAAGAAGATTGGAAGGAAATGGCTAGCTACACACAACTTGCAACACTGTCTACAAACCACTTAATGAGAAGATGAGAAACTCAGTGGTTTCATTTCTCTGCCCCAGGAACCTGGGACTACAGGTTTGAGTGCTGGGTTGGATGTCAGAGGTACAGATTTTATTTTTGTGCTGTGCGTCTCCAACAGCAGAAGAGTAACATTGTGACTTAGACCAGTGCCAGCAATACCCCACAAAGGAAATTTTTTCCTGAATTAATTCTGGGCCAGACCAATCAATAATGGAACCATGGGGGAAGCTAAAATCTTCAGCTTTTCAAAAGGTGCAGCAAAGGTTAATGTCACAGCTGGAAGAAGCAACACAATACTCTCTACAGTCACACTGTTTTTACTCCAGGGCCAGATGTTTTAGAAATCTCATTCCCTTGTTCCAGATATTACTTCATGCCAGAAAAATAATGCAAGTTTGTTACTTTAAATGTTGTGATACCATCGTTATCTGTGCTTGAATGACTACTGAAAAGAAAAAAAGAATTTAAAAAAGTCAGACCAGTTTTATTGATATCCTCTTAAAATGAGCAAAATAAATACTCAGAGAGTTAAGTGGGGGGTTTTTATACTGAATGATCTCTCTCTTGCAATGAAGAGAGCAAGGAATAAATAATGGATTATAATGGAGTTATAAATATCCTGCATTTTCTCCCACCACCACTAGCTCTTGGCTAAGATCCCAGGTCATTAGTGCATGTCTGTGATTCCATGTGAATGGAAAGTAGAGAAAGACAACATAAAACCATTAATTTTTTTTTTTTTTGGTACAAGATAGCAGAGATAAATACCAATTCTCATCTGTGTCTCCAAAAATAACTGCCCCTTAATTTTGTGAGAGGGCTAAGACTGGAGATGGAAAAAAGATTGTTCCTGGACTTTATTACCAGGAGGTAGAAGGAAAAAGCAGTGATTTAAATTTTTCAGTAATTCAGTGAGGGCTAACAACTGTTTGCAATACTCAGACACCAGCACAATGACACTATCAAGACAGATTTCTGCTTTTTTTCTCTTCAGCTGGAAATGAATATTCTCTTTTCGTATGTCATCTAGCTCAATTTGATATTTTTGCTACTAGATCACCAGCTCTTAAAATTACAACACTGGAAAACAATTCTTAACCCTATAAAATATACTTTCCTAGCAATCAGCTTGTTTTTTCACCTTCAAACATGACCAAAAGAAAGTAAGAATTAAACAAAAGAGATGACAAGACATTGATAATAGTTATTTATATCAGTAATTCTTTTAAAATTCCAGCAGAAATTCTGTAAGGCATATTCTCTTTGTAAATCTATCACCAATGACTGCATTTTAATGCTACTCAAACTCAATATACTTCGCATCATGCTTCTAGAAGTAAATTTTCTGTATTTGGCATTATTTAATCTAGCGGGAACCTTGCAAGTTCTCATGCACTCACTAGTGCTTGGGCTTAACTGTACCTCAGATTTCAGTTTTTTACAGTTCCAATGATGAGACTTACTGGAACCAACCTGTAAGCTGATTCTACACTATAACATAGACATAGATTCTGTTTATAAATTGGGAAGATAAATAAGCTGTAGCAGTATGTTTTTTTAATAATGCAATGTTTGTAATCTATAAAAAACTATATTTATACTGTTACTGCACAAAACAGGAGCATTGGCACTTTACTGCAAGAGTTTCTTATTTAAAAGATATTACATCTCCATAACTGGGGAGATGAGAAGGTTTAAAGGACACTTGTTATAATACACAGCAGTTGCTTCTGCTTCTGTTGCATAGGAAGAAAAGAAAATCCTCCTAGTTTCAGGCAAGAGATTAAGACTGTATCTATTTCAATCATCAGAGAGATTTTTATTTCTGCTGCTTGTTTACTTAAAGACATAAAATTATATGTCTTCTGACAGGTTTTTAGAATATTTGCAGGGCTTATGAGTGCACCATACATTGGGTAGAAATCTGGCAGGAGGGCCAGGCCCAGAGACTGGCAATCAATGGAATTACATCCTGGCAGCCAGTCACCACTGGTGGCCCCAGGGCTCAGTATTGGGGTCAGCCCTGTTTAATGTTTTTATTGATGATTTGGATGAGGGGATTGAGTGCACCATCAGCCAATTCACAGATGATGCTAAGCTGGGTGGGAGCGTTGATCTGCTGGAGGGCAGGAAGGCTCTGCAGAGGGATCTGGACAGGCTGGATCAATGGACCAGGCCAATCGTATGAGGTTCAACAAAGTGAAGTGCCAGGTCCTACACAACCTGTCCATGCAGGGTTACAAGCTTGGGAAGAGTGGCTGGAAAGCTGCTCAGCAGAAAAGGACTTGGGGATGCTGACTGACACACACTGGATCATGTTCAGCCACTGTCAGTAAGCAGGTCCAAAAGATTTGTGGATGTGACAGCTGGGGACACAGGCGAGTGATGAACAAGGTGGTGCTACATTAAGAGCTGGACTTAACCATTTTAGAGATATTTTCCAACCCTAATAATTCTGCAGAATAGCCTGGGTGGGAGGTCATCTAAAAGGTCATCTACTCCACCCATTCTGCAATAAGCAGGGAACAGTGGCATTTCCACTGGGTAAACTCCTTTACTCAGTGGGGCTCATTTTATGCCTGTCTCTTGAAACATCTGCCTGACTGGTCTGAACTAAAAGTGCAGCTGATGTCCACAAAAAGGAAAAATCTACACACTTTTATGAATTCAGATATGACTTCAATGTATACTGAGAAGATCAAGGATCACCAGTCAAACCCTCAAAAGCAAGTTTCTTGACTGATTCAGCTCTCCAAAAATTCTTGCAATATTAAAGATTTACGTTTGCCTTTTTTTTAGTGCTAAAAAAAGAGAATGTTTCCCATGGTATGTCCCACAACTTTAAAAATAATTAAAATAAAAAATCGTTTGGAGCTGTACAAAATCCTCTGGAAAAAAGTCCTTTCTAAATTTGTATGGTTTTTAGCAGTTTACAAGAGAATACAAACAACAGGAGGTAATTTAAGGTGACCAATGAGTTCACAGCCAGGTTTTGGCATCCTGTTCTCAACAATATATTAAGAATGAAGTTTGACAGGGCTAGTGGTTCAGTAAATTGCTATTTCTGCACTTCTGCAAGGTCACTGGGGCTCTGTTCACTTCCAATTTAAAAAAACTGCATATTAACAGCCAAAGCTGCCATTAACAGCCACAGCTCACCTAACTAGAAACGCTACATTAAAAAGAGGTGCAGGGTATCTTTTTAATAGTTTCTTTTATTTCAGCTCTCCTAGGGCCAGAAATTACTCAGGCTGGACAGAATTACTGCTTTATCCTGCCTGCTCACTTCATACCACACCAGCCTCAAAACTGGGCAAGGCATACTATGAGGATGGTTCAATAGCTCATACTACGCTTTGTTTGACTATCATAAAGAAAAAGCAAGATGGCTCACATCACCTTCTAAAACTTCTAAAAAGTGTTTGTAAAATATAGGAGAACCCAACTATCCCAATACTCCTATAGAGCAAAAGATAACACCATATATTTTCAAAAATTAAAACATGCAGATCTTATAAAAATCAGTTAAAAAACCCAGGCATCAGAACCAGGGAATCTCCATGTCCCAATTAAGGTCACATACTTGTGGGTCATTACAAGCCTAGTAATAACAAAATCATTGGTATCACCAAGATGAACAAAGACCCTTTGGCAAGCTGTAAAAAAAAAAAAAACCTTTGGAAAGAGTAAAAAAAAAAAAAAAAAAAAAAAAAAAAAAAAAAAAAAAAAAAATTCATAATATTATGGTAAGGCAGGCACTGCCTGTGAAGAAAATACTGGAGTTTCCCTCTAGGACATGATACTTTCTGGGAAAAAAAATACTCAGAGGAACATATATGATTGTCTAAGAAAACCAGAATTTTTTCCCCCTAACTGAAAACATACATGAAAGATTATGATACAGAAAAATTAATCAGAATGAGAAAATTTCATCAGCATTAAAAGTTCTTGAAGATGCATTAAATTTTATTCCTTTAAAAATTAAGATTTTATGCTATGCAGCATACTGAAATGGGCAAGAAATGAACAAGCAATGAGCAGAGGCATTTCCAAACATAGTGAGATGTTTGGAAAACATATTTACAAAGGATTGAAATGCAGGACATCAATGCATTCATAGCATTTAAGTAACTAGCCACCCTTGTACATATTTTTTTCAGCTTATTGGTACAATAGTCTACAATGAGGTACAAATTTTGTCTCTTATGATTGCAGCTTAATTGCCAGTTCTATCCCAGAGTAAGTTTATTGTATTGAGCATATGCTAAATTTATGAATTTTAAATACACGTCTCAACTTTTTTTTTAATACAAATGTCCTATTAAAATAAACTGGTTCAGAAAAAGACAGATTCACATAAAACCTCAGTATGTTCTCAAATATGCCAGCCTATTAATCTATAGTTCTACTTGCACTATTTTCTCTTTTCGGTAGAGAACAGTCACATCATTGATTAAGCTAGAAACCCAGTTACTAGAGAATATTGTTTCTGTTTCAAAAGACTATTGAATATAAAGACCCTGTGATGAAGTTAGTAGGTGATTTCCAAACAGCTGTGCTGTTTAAGATGACTATCCATCCTCCCTGGGAATTCAGTGCAGACTTCTCTCTTTTCAGTGTAATGACTTCAGCAGAAGCATTGGGTGTTTCTTACATTAAAAAAAAAAGAAAAAAAAAAAGTTCTTGATTTCTTGATACTCACTATGAAGCATAGATTTGCAAAAAAAGATGCCAATCTGCATGCAACAAACTTCAGCCCCCACAATTAACTCTCTAACCCCTAACTCACAACCCACAACTCCTCAGCCAGCTCCCATCAGCAGCAATTCAAACAGGCCCAGCCCAGATGGCACAGAACAGTCCATGTTCAGACAGCTAAGCACACTCAGCCTCCAGTGCAGGGTGGCCACATGAAAACTGCCAGTCAGGAATGGTTCTGGTCTCTGCCAGATCCTGGGCTGTGCCTACAAATCATTACAAGAAGTACCAGCTATCCCAGGCCAAACAGCACCTGGAACCACTCTAACAGTTTAGCTCTATGGATGACCAAGCTGCACTGCTCATGGAATATCCCCTGGCCTCAAGTAGGGCCTGTACAGATGTAGCTTCAGTTTGCTATAAGGAAAAAAAACCCAAAATCAACTCTTAGCTGATAAAATGAGGGGCAAAAGATGACCTTCCAATCAAGATGAACTTCTAATCTTTTTTGCTTCCTCTTTCAACTCAACATGCCAATGAAGTTCAGTTGCAGAAAACCTCTTGCATTCTTAATAAATGGAAGAGAAAAAGATCACATTCCATATATTGTAATAAGCAAAAAATTTATGCAAATGACATGCAGTAGGAAGTGAGACAATAAAAGCATTGTGGTATACTGTGCAGAGTCAAAAGCACAGAAATTATGTAAAGGAGGACATGAATAGCTGAAAGCAAGTTTCTGCAATCCTCCAAGATATTTATGTTTTCAGACTAAATGTGTCTTCAAGACATTGACAGTTCTTTTGAGAACTGAATTCGAGTTTCAGCTAAAAATATAAAAGCTACCTGAGCCCAGAGGCTAAATTATATTATTCTCCACTCATAAAAATCAATACAGTTGCTAATTTTCTGAATATGAATTGAAAATTCAGTTTCAATTTCTTGGTTTAGAGCTATAAGACACATTAAAAATAACTAATACAGCTGTGTGAGCTGACAAAAAACCCAACCAAACAAACAATGAGAAAGAACCTGTAACAGCCTCCAATTGTAGGCTAGAACATTTCCTCATCATTACAGAAATGAGATTATTTTTGGCTTTAAAATGATAAGCAGCTCCACCAAACCTTTTCACTTGATTGGAATTTGAATGTGCAGTAATACAAAAAAAAAAAACCCAGCACTGCTTCAATGACAAATTTGTATCAACACACTCTCTAGATCTTTAACATGATTCAATCTTCTACTTCAAAACAGCTATGAGAAATGCCCTTCCAATAAAACAAAATAAAAATCATAAAGAAGACAAAAGTAAGCAGGTTTCAGACCTTGATTAGGTGATGAAAAGGTCAGCAAATCCAGAGTCATACATTTTCAAGCAGAACTAGTGTATTGTTAGGAAACAGGTTACAACATGCCTCACTAAGAAATATATTACTCACTCATGAACTACGCTGGCCATTACTTTCAGTCGTTAAGAAACAGGATGCAACAAAGAGCATCAAAATAAGAGACTGGGAAAAAACATAGCCTGAGAACACTTACTAAAGCAGCATGATGACTCCATGCATGGCATGCATGCTGTAGGGCAACCTTGGTCATCCACCATCACCAACAGCGTTGCCTCTGTAAGGGAGGTCCTGGAGAAGGTGACAGGCAGGTACAGCTCCAAAGCCCAAGTGAAGCAAGCCCCAGCATGTGCACCAGTGTGCCAGCAGCTAAAGGACTTTCCTATTCTGCAGTTGGAACCCCCAGAGGTCACCTCTCCCACCCCAAAACAGCAGGGAGACACCATCAACTCTCAGAGACATTATCTGAGCAAGCTTTTGGATCATTCTTTCAAGGACTCGGGTTACTCACTGGTCGTGTGGCAAAGTGATTATTGTGGTCTTTACTGTCCTGCTCATAGACTGTCCCAACAGGACTTGCTTCAAAAGACTGTGAAGCATTGCTCAGAGGTTTTTGGCTTTTAAAATCCATCAGGAAATCTCATTTTTTCGCAGTGATGATTACAACATGTAATACCCATGAAGCTTTCAACATTGATGATCCAGCAAAAAAGTTTATTCCTATATCTACAAGCAGTTATTCAAATTCACTGCTATCATAAAAAGATACACTCAGCAAAACAAGATAAGACATTTCTCCCTTTGTTCTGTTCCTCTCCAAAGAAATTGGTTTTTTCATGGATGATACATTACTGAAGCCCAGTTTAAATGTATGGTGAGAGAGCTTTTACTAAAATCAAGATCTAGATAACACTTGCAGAACATTTATGGAATGCAAAAATTTGAGCTACCAAAACAAAAAGCATAAAGCAGTCTTGCACCAGTAATTTGGGCTCTCCCATTTAGTCATATTCCAAATGTACCAAAATCCAGAGATGCAGACAGTTCAAATTTCAAAGTGACATGTGTAACTGACCAATATAAACTTCCCTGAAAGTATGCCTACTTTACATTGAATAAACAATTCCCTACCATTTTCTCTCTCCAGTTCTCCAATGCTAACTAGAGAAGGCTTCCCTTACCCACCTTTATCTACAAGATCCTAATAAAATAAAAATCCATAAATATAAAAAAAAAATTTAGGCCACTTTAATGAATTCTGGTCTGGATCCTCACACTTTGTTAGACTAATTTTTCAGACCTGGTGTTTTATTTGTAGGCCTGTCATGGGGTGGGATGAGGTGCATACTCTTTAGAGAGACTTGACTGTTGGTAAGAATACTTGCCAATAATACCATAAAAACACTAACTATTGATGATACAGTCCATGTACACACTCCTAAGCACATTGTGTGCAGGAAAGGGATGGCTGAAAATGGAAAACACTTGCAATAACAGTAGAACAGAAGCTGAGATCTATTTTAACATTATTAGGTATAATTTGAAAGCAACCAATCCTTACAGGCACATACAAAAAACCCCAGTCAATTAAGGAAAGTATTTGTTGCCATTCAGCATCTCAGGAATAAGACCTATCCAGCAAGGACTGATTCAAATGATCCACCCCAAAACTTATTAATAAACTCTTTCACATGACAGTGAAGTAGTTTGGTAAGACATCCCTCACACTACATTTGTGAATTTAAAATACAGAACATCATCTCCCCTCTTTCAGATGAGAATGTCCTGACACTGTAACACTGAAGTTATAAAGAATGAGAAGTTTTCCATAATGGTGTGTACATTTCAGGGTAAGGAAACCTAAACTGACACTCAAAATTTTGATTTTTATGTGCTGAGGCTACTTGTAAGCATTTCTAGACTGAATTAATTTTATTCACCTTCACTCTCTCTTATGCAACATAAAGGAACTGCTATCTGGAACTACTTTGTCAGAAAAGCCACAACTTAATGGAGGTGTTAATTTTGCTTTTCAAATACAAGGTCTCAAGGGCAGGTTTTTTTGTTGATTAAAAACAAAGCTGAATAGGGAGTCAATATGCAGGTGGCTCAGTTACAGCCAAAATGATTCATTCAGTTTGTGTTTGAGGCCACACACACATATCTCCCTGAGGCACATCATCTCAGTTAACAGAGAAATAGAAAAATCAGCTACTATTGAAGACAAAGTGAGCATAAATTTACAAAGAAGGGAAGGGTTGCTTTTTGCTATAATATAGAGGAACAACTGCTGATCATACCAAACACTTTAATAAACAGTGAAACCGGACACATGTATATTGTTTAGGTTTATCAGACCTCAGCTACTTATGTGTGCAAGTCCAATCACATACCTCCAACATGTCAGAAATATGGCTCATTTTCAGAGATAAACCAACTGTGTGGAACCTGATCACAGCTGTTGCAGTAGACTTATCTCTCTATTCAATGCTAGCACAGGCCTGCCCAACAAAATCTTTCAGGAGGAAGCTGCCTGCTAAAAGAAAATAAAGCCTCACCACCAGAGAATAAAATCTCCAAACCTGGCCCAGTCTCCCAGCAAAAGTCTATCTAAACATCCTTCTATTTAGTAACTATAGAACTCACAGACCTACATGATCTTGAAGACTTAGCTGAAATACAGACTTATTTTTCAGTAATTTCAGCTCCCAAAAGACAAGTCTAACCAAAGTTATACACATAGCATTAATAAGATTGGAGAAAAACCACTCCAGGTTAAAAATTAATCCTGGATCAATCTGCAGCCTTGGAAGTATCATGAATATGACCTTCCCTTCTGTGAGTAGCCATGCTGTGGAAATTCTTACAGATGAACAAGAGAACCCATTTGCAAAACAGAAAGAGTATGGAATAGTTCTTAGACTAGATTAAAAGAAGGAAAAAATGACAATTTTTATGAACATGGAGGAAAAAATGTTGTGTGATTACATAGAGGAATCTAAACTATGAATGTCCATCTATGAGTAAGAAATATCCATATACAGCTTATCTGTATAAAAGATTTTTTCTTATAAACATCTGTGTCTCACATCTTAACCACAGTTAATTTAAAAAGGAAAAAAATCATTCATCCAAATAAGCCTATTTTGCTGGCAACTTCAGAAAGTTTGCAGATCATTATACAAGTTCTTGGTTTTGCTTGTAAGACATGCAAGAATCACAAGGTTTGTAGAAGTAACTCAGGCTGTGGATGTGCAGGTTCACTGCAAACATGCACAACACCTGAAAACCCAAAGAACTTGATTCTTTTTTTCTTTTAAGTTGCTGAAGGCACTTACACATCCTTTCAATATTATTTAGTGAGTTATACTGTGTCTATTTAAAGAATGTGCTCTGTGTATCTAGCAAGCAATGGTCAGTCCCTAGCAGGGAAACAATCAGTGAGCATGAGCATTAGCAGACTGAACAGTCAGAAAACATCTCATTTCATTGTTAAGTAGTTTACTGCTTTCCCACAGATTAATCCTTTCTTGTGTACTCCTATTTAGGCTTCAAATTTGAAATGTATCTTCATTAGGACTTAGCTTCCTATGAATGGATACAACTATACAACTATTTCTATAAATTAATTCAATGTCTCAATAAATTAAAAATCAACTTGATTTTTTTTGTCTTCCAACAGAGTCTGCTTTGAAGTTTGCAATTATTCACAGTAGTTCCCAGAGAATTTTTCAGCAAAGAAGTCTTGGTATAGTCAGAAAGAATGATCTTATTTGATCACAAACTGAACACAGCAGCTGTGCTGCTGGCAGAAGATCTATAACATGCACTCATGGTGGTTTCCCTGCCTCCACCATAATCCACTATATACTGATCCAATTATTGTACAAAAAGCCTTTTTCTTATAGCACACTCTCCTTTTCACTTCTGTCTCGCTCTGGATTGGAGAAAAAAAAATCTTGTGGATGGAATGTTTACTGCTTTTCAAATATTTCGTGCGAAGATGCCATTTACACCCACAGCTGCTGCTGCCTTCTCTTTCTCCCTTCTTTTATAAGACGAGGAGGGGGAGAATAAAGAGAGAAAAAAAACTATAGCATTTTCCAAAATATTTAAATTAGAAGTTCATTGTGTTACATGTTTTATAATTAGGCTTATATGACATATAACAGATTTTGATTTTGTCCCAATAATTTACAAGACAATTTAAAACTTGAATCTTGCAGGGAATGCACAGAGGCATGTAAGTGTCACAAACTCAGCTTAGAGAAGAACAGTCTCTCAGGTAAAGTTCTTCAGCATATGACTTTGCTTGCACTTTTTAAAAAAAGAAAGGAATACTGTGACTTAGTTTGATGGAGAGTTGGAAAGTATGTTGCAATATTTTCCTTCCAAACAATACTGTTGTGTAAGTTTTTAAAGCTTTTGCAGTTAACATGTAAAACAAATAAACAAATCCCTTAAAAAAAATAAAAAACCTAGTGCCATATTGGAAACCTTGAATCCTAAACATCTGTTTCTTTATTCCCTTTTCAGTTATGCTCTGACAAGCAACTAAAAAAAAGCCTGTCTGCCCCTTTCCCCAACTACTTTTCTTAGCTGGAAATAGTATAAAACCCAACTATGCTGCAAAGCCAGACATGATGGAAAGCACTTAGGATACTTTTTAAACAATTAAGAAATGGAAAAAAACCTCTTACAGGGCTCATATGTATTCTATCACATGAGGCATCATTAATTCCCCATTTCTGCCTTCAGAGCAAAGAATATTTTTTCCAATGAATATATTTATTAAAAAAAATATATATAAATAATTAGGTAATGTATTTGAAGAGAATGGAGCTCTTCCTAGCTACACATGTGAAATAGAAAGACAGGCAAAGAGAGCCTGTGTTACTTGTTATATAAAGTTTAGAAATAAACAACCTTTAATTAAACATGTCTTGCTTTTGAACAATCTTGTAAAACTCTCAGCGGTTCAAATGCACAGTGGAAGTGCACCAAAAAAAATCATTGTTATTTTTTCACTTACATTAGTAAGCCAGTGCTGAAGAATAGGAAGGTGCAGGGTGAGAAGGTGAAGAAATTACAAGCAGTTACTAGATTTGCAAGATTTTTTTTATATACTCTTACTGCTTTCTTGCTGTAAAACCATCCTGACTTATTAAGATAATACTCTTCACACATGACACATCATGGTGCAATCTCCACATACAGGGAAATCCATAACAAAATCTTGAAAACAAAACTATTTTTTTTTCTTTGATAGGCAGATACTTCTCTTCAAAAAAGACAATGTATTTCTTCAGAGAAAAATATGCAACAGTATGTAATCATTCAGCTATTTAACCTCTGTCTTGGGTTTCTTAGATTTAGCTCAAAGGAAATTACATTTTTGTTTGGCCATAGCCTTTTTGGTCAAGGTTTTTTAAGGATATATCTTAGAAGGGCCATTGAGAGTCACAGTATTACTGAAAATGTTAATATTCAGAGAGACACTGAAGGAATAGTCACACTGGCATAAACCCAATAAACTGTGTCAAGCCAAAATAACACACTTATCAGGTCAAGCCCAGAAGTGTAAAATTCTTTGACCAATACAAATATAATTTATTTAATTCTTTAGGAAGCCTGAGGAAAAAAAATTAAAGTCTAAATTGCTATTTCTCCTATAAACACTATCATCTCCATTAAACTATTGCACTAAGGTTAAAAAAACCCCTAAACTACAGAGAGTATTTCAAAAAAACCTCAACAGAGTTTTGGATCCCACTGAAATCAGTGCTGGTTGAGAACTTAAACACTTTGCTGAATTTCATTATATCTACCATTCAAACCCTGTTAGTCATGGAACATACTGTTGGTGTCAAAAGGAACATTTTGCCCCACATCAGCTGTGTGTGTCAATACCTGCTGGCACACGCTGTGGCTCAGTCTGCCCTCCCAGGGTACTGCACATGCACAATTCCCGGATGGGAGGCATGGCTGGAGGGAAGCTGAGGATTGAAGCTGCAGCAACCAGCTTACAAAAATACTTAATGCTTGCATGTGTTCCTGTGTTTCTTACTCTTCTGCAACATACCCTTATGATTTTGCTTAACTGTGCTTGCTGAAACATAATTTTTTCCAAGCTGAAATGTATTTTCTCATCAGTGGGATTTAAATAAGTAGTTATGTAAGTTTTGCAACATTTTTAAACATTCTCAGTTTAGTGGAGCTAAAACAGATTTGGGGAAACATTCACTAAGAGCTATTTTAGAAGGGAAGCTTAAAAGATTGAAACACATTGTTCTATGCCAGACAGAAATTTGAGTAAGTTTAAATTTAGATGTTTGTTTCTGAGACAATTATAATGTCTCACAGTCCTTATATATTATCATATTCAACCAGCAGAAAGAATCAGCAAGCCTGAGTTTACCTGCAAGAATAAAACTTATAACCCTAAATAACATTAAATAACATTATCACACAGCATTTTTATTGCAAAGTGAAAATATGTCATGAATCTCTAGGAAAGGATAATCCCATAATTATATAATGGCCAAAGAGTGATGGATTTCCAACACTGTCTTTGGAAAACAATCCTGAACTATACACAGGTTCCTGAAGATCTCTGGGGAGCAGGGGAGTGGGAAGGAAGCAATAATCACACAAAATGCCCCCTTTACTAAAGAAGATTTTGTACTAAATCAAAATCACTTCCCAAAAAAAACCTTAGTAAAAGAATAGAGGAAGACACAACAAAACTTATTCATTGTTTGCCAGTGGTAAAGCCCAGGTGCAAACAATCAGCATTTTCCCTTTGTGAGACTGAACTAATTCTGCATCAACCTCTGATGGAAGAAATCTATGTTTTGTTTCAAAAATGGCAGAAAAAGTACATCACCTCAAGTATTACACTTTGGTTTTTTTTGTTTTTTTT
>WEIU01003289.1:154580-172274 GCA_013389925.1 Aegithalos caudatus
TTTTTTTTTTTTTTTTGGGGGGGGAGAGGGTTTTGTTTTGTTTTCTCTTTTGAATTTGTTATTTCTGGGGGTGGAGGGCTGTTTTTTAAGGCAATAACTATCTCGATGGTGATGTTTTGGAAAACCTGCACTCTTACAGCCATGGAAAATGCATGTAACAAAGTGCAGAGTTAAGATCAGAAAACAATGCATGACCTTTTTCTCTTAAAGGCGTATAATATTTTAGTATTTCATTTTGTTTCTTACTTCATACTTTGCACACCAAATGTTCTGTCCCTGTCCTTAATCTATATTTATTTGTTACCTGTTCTTTCACCGGTCCAACACAATTTTTTGATCTTTCTTTCTCTCTGGCCTGTAACCCTTGTGCCTGGCTCATCTCTCCCTATTTAGAAGGACTTAGCAGATGTGTTTCCTTTCTCTCTTCCTTTGGCAGCTGATAGGTCTGGTCAATTTAGCCAATAAGACTTTCCTTTTGGTGATTTTGATTTCTCTACTCTGTTTATAGATCAACAAATCCACTTAGGAAAAGAAAAATTGTCTTTAAAACAGGAAGGTAGAATTGCTCATCCATGAAAGAGGATGAAAACTTCAGCTCAGTACTAACACATAGTATTCAACTTCCCAGTGAGAAAAAAGCAACAGGCCCAATGATCTGCAAAGTGTCTACCTAAAAACCAAAGGTCACATTGAAAAATCCAGTTTATTTGGAAAATTAAATAATGCTTGTAGAGCTCAACTATTTCAAAAATCTTATATTTTGTGAAGAATTTATGCAACTTTTAAAGGAAATCTAAGAATTCAGACCACTTATACTGGACCTCAAAATGAAGATTATATATTACTGAAGGATCATTAGAAAGGCTATATGACTTCTTATTTCACCACAGTTAGGAGAGAAATAAAGAAATCAGAACTCTGGCTCACAGCTAGTTCCTCAAAGGTTTCAAATGAGACAACATTCATAAAAAACAGTGGACTATTCATGGGTTCCTGAAACCATCTTCCAAAACCAACCACTATCCAACAGGTTACATTTGGAAAGAAGCCTCTTTCTCAGACATCAGCAGTGATGGGTTCTTCTTCCAGTAGTCAAAATCAGCTTTGGTTTTAATTTAGCAAGTTTTCCTCTTTTCAGAGACAGAAGGTGGCTTACATTAGTTCTTTAATGCCAGTCAAGGAAGCTTGTATATATATATCATGATACAAGAATTACTTTTTAAATTCAGTCCTAAAAAATATGTATACAGTAACATTTCTTTAAAATAACTTGTATTTTTAACTTTTTGGTCCAGCTTTTTGAAGGGAAAAGCACTTCTGGTTTCAGTGTTATTTAAAAAATAAAAATAAAGGCATTTAGTCTGTAACATGAACATCATAGATTTTACTCTATTGGTCCAGGTCCTCCTCAGTTTACTGTATTGCAAGGTCTGCTTTTCCCAAATTAAAGTGAAAAAATACTTTCTCTACGTTAAAAAAAAAATACTAACATGAATGTTTTGGGAAAAACATACAAGATGGGCAACATGTAGTCCCCTTTTGGAAAATACAAATAAAGTACAGGTGGCAGAGAAAGAACAGTCTTTATAAACAGAACAACCAAACATTTGGAAGTACTTAGACACGTGTGGCTTAAGCCTCTAATAAGTGCCTGTGAAGCAATTGATCAAAATATACAGGGAATAAAATGTGCTGTGTGTACATCTCTCTGAAATGCAAGAGACAGGAACCTGAAGTGTACAATGTTAAGATCTGGAAGAATCTGTAAGAAGTATTCAGAGAAGCAGAGTTGTATCTTTAAAATCCTACTTAAACACTAGGATCTGCAGCCCTCCCACTATTGTTACACAGTCACAGAGTCCTTAACTGAAGAAACAATTGAGACTTGATTTTAATGCATCCATCTATGGGGGAAAAGAAATAGACAGTTTACTAAAAGACAGCATTCTACAAAAACAAATCTCAAGACAGATACTTTTATCTACTTTTCATCCTCAACCAATACACCAGTCACATATGATAGGAGTTGGCAGGACATCTTCAAGGGAAAAGTGCTCCAAGGTCAGCTCATGAAAGAAAGCTTTTACAGGATGTCAGTGGTACTGAGCCTCCTTTGGCAGCTGATAACATCATTGCTGTCAGCTCAGCATTGAAGCAATGATTCCAAACACAGCATTAGTACAATAAATTTGTTCATGCAGTGTAAGAGGACAGAAAAATGCCCAAAAGCATGGCAAGATTGCAGTATTCCAGCAGCCTCTTCTCAAGGACATTTGAAGTATATTTTACTGGTTCTGCAATCACAAAGACAGGCAAAAAGTCCAAGAAATTCCCTCATGACTCCAGGCCTTTCAAAACACCAGTCCATCTTTTCACTTTGCATATCTCAGGTAAGACACCTGTCTAAGGCTCAGTAACCCAGCTGTTACACAGAGCAGCCCTGGATGTCCTTTTAGTCACCATTAGGTACAAGTAAAGAAACTACTGCCCATTTCTCAATTTTCTATGCCCCAGGAGTTCATGTTTCCCCCCACTGTTTTTATCAGATAAAATTGTGCTATTTTGGGATAGCACAAAGTTCTCCACAGCATCTGAAATAGCTACTCAACTCCAGCGAGGAATTTGCGCTGTTTATATTGCATTCTACATCCTTTTTCAGTCACACTCGTATTTAATAACAACAACAACAACAAAATTACATTTGTAGCCAATATTTGTATTTTCCATTTGGCAGTTCTGATAATTTCTCTCACAGAGTAGAGCTAAAACTGAGTTGGCAGGCTGGATTTATCAGCATTTAATCTGCTAAACCATTCCAGATAGAAAGTCAACGATATTGTCAACAGTTTTAACAACCAAGCTTCAACTTGTATTATGTGACAAACTCACAATGAACATAAAATCAAAACAAACAAGAAAATATAAGCAGGGCTGGGGGGAACCAAAACAGAACAAGATTTAAAGATTTGTTTTTTGTAATCCCTAAAATAGAAGTTTATCTAGTTCCAACTACTTAAGAAAGACAATTTTCTTTTTAAAACATTAAATACACTTTCCAAATTCACAAAGCATCTTCCATTACTGTATCAGGAAGGAAATAAAGCAGAGTCAAGAATTTCACCTACAGTTATGGTAATTGCCAAATGTGACAGTTTTCAAATATTGATTCCCAGAAGTAAAAGTAATCCTGTGCTCATCACTACCAGAAATACAAATTTTACAGGACTAACTCGGTCTTAAATCATAATTTCTGTGAAAACCAACACAATTATACAGGTCAAATTTTCAGGAACAGTTGTACTGACAACAGACAGAAATGAAATTTGTATAATTCTGAAGACAATACAGCAGTAAAATGCAATTTTAATGCCAAAATATGTATGCTTATATAATGAAATATTTGGAAAGCTTTGCTATGCACTGTATTTATTTGTAGATTTAATAATTCCTTGTTTATTACCAGAGTTGTAATAACATGTTATTTTAATACCAAATCTTTCAATCCTTTTTTTTTTAATCAATCAATCAAAGCTTGGATCTGAAGACAGGAGTAGTCTCCATTAGTTACAAGCAATTTCTGATGCTTTATCAAGGAAAATATCTCAAAAAAAAAATGGCGTAAGTAAAATTTTTTACTATTAAAGATATGATTACTTCACTGTTGATCCTCCCAGAAGAGTAACCTCAACATTACTTTCTTTCAGAGCTTTCTCCCTCTAGATCCTGATCCTTGCTCCTGAAAATGTCCTCATTTCTAACCTAGAGTCCTCAGATCATCACCATTAATGATCTTGACCAAACTTAACATATCTAAGGAAAGTGTGCATTGGTTGACAAACAAGGGTGTTGCATTTCTACTGCACCCACTTCAGACAAAAGGACTGAGTACTGTGGTATTACAAACAAAATAAGAAAAAGATAGGACCAAAATAGAAAAGGAGATCTCATGTATTATACATCTCAATATCTTCCTGAAGATGGGGTTATGAGGGACAAAATGGGATGGGAACATGGACATGAAGCATCACTCACCATTTCCTGAGATGCATACTTTGGATCTTCAGGATCAACTGACCAGTAGCAGTAGTCAAAGCTGAAGGCCACAGCTTTTTCTCTTGAGTCCCAACAGCTATCAAGCCTACTGTCAACCTGACAATAAAAAGAAAAAGAAAAAGACAGAAAGACCAAGTCACTCTGAAACTGACTCCCAAAAAATCATTTTCCAAGTTAATGGGAAGTTTATCTAGGATATGTCTTGTGGAAAAGAAATGGCAAAGAGTTAAACCTCTTTAGTCAATTTTCTTTGATGCTTAGAGTGAGGTGGAGACATCCATGACAAACCTGCTAGAGCATTTTTACTCAAGGGTTCATTTACTACAGCTAAGGTTCTCCAAGACATTTACAACAGACATAATTCAGCTAATATTCATAAATTCTATGTATTGTGAGGAAAGTTTTATAAACATTTTGATATTTCTCTGAAATTCTTGTGTTTCACAGAGAACCACATCAGAAATGAAGCACCAAGTGATAAGAAAACAATTTTCCCACTGCATAGTTGGGAAAGTTCCCATTCTCTTACCCAGTTTCCTCTTTGCTTTGTTCTGGTTGCAAGCAAATGCTTCTATCACAATCCAAATTTAACCTTTACAGCTTCTAACAATGAAAGTAAAGCCTTTCTAGCACACCAACAATTCTTGAAATTAAAGGAATTGTGTAAGTCTTTCCATATAACCTTGCCCAAGTGATTGGTAATAAAACAGATAAGCTTATGAACACTCAGAGGAGGAGAGTAATGAGTCAAAACATGATACAAAGTTAACACCATATACATGTAATTTTGATCTAATTGGTAACTTTGTTATAACCTCAACATTCACAATAACTTAAACAGAAAAAAAGCATGCAGGCTCCCAAGCTCTCAAGGAAGATGATGACTACGCTCAGTTTATTCTTATAACTCTTGGTCTTTTACCAAGGCCTAAATTGCAGCTTTACACAATTTTCTCTATTTCATGCACATCAGTTGCAGTCTGAGGGGAAACATGAAAGGAGGAGAGATACAAGGAATGAAATTATCCAGCTGTTAGTAACAGTAAGATAGGCAAAAATCCTAAAGAATTTATTAACAGCTATGAATGATGGCATGCAATAGGATTGCAGAAGCTTTGATAAATATAACATACAGAGATGACAACTACCTGTTACATCCCTTCTCAACTCCCCCCCAAAACACACAAACTAACCTCAAACCAAAATAATCCTTCCCCACACTTTCTCTGCGATGGTTCTAGGGCTGTGCCAGTTTAAACTTCTCCCTTAGTATTTCTGTTAGGATGATCCAATAGCCAAGCAAACAGAAAATTATCAGGGTATCAGGATTCTTATATGGGAAAGAGGAAACAACAAAAAGCATACCTTTATATTTCTGACTTTCGCCACTTTGTCATCAACTTCTACAATCACTTGTCCTCCTTCTGCTCTCTCTCTGGAAACAGAACATATTTTAAAAATACATTTAAAATACAAAGAAACACAAAGGTGCATGTCAAATTTCTAAACTTAAGAGATTTATATTTATTTTAGCAAACTGCAAATCAGAACTATAAAACATGTACTTCAGATATCAGATATACACAGATAAGGCTCTGTGACATGGAATAGCATTTGCAGACCTGCATTCACATATCTCAACAGCAAGGAACTAAAAAAGCCCCAAGACTGTGGTGATTAAAGAGCTTTCAAGTGTTTTTCCTAAATACATTGTCAGGATTTTATTTCTATTTAAGAGTTGTTGCTTTAAATTACTTTTACAAGGAAGTAGAGTGGAGAGCACTGTGGCACATTGTGGGTAAGGATCCATGTCACAGACCTGTGAACCACAAGAGTTGTCAGGTTGCACTGTCTGATTTTTCCCACTTAATCCAAAGTGGTTGTTGTAGTCATCACAATGGTACTCTTTAGGGGAAAACAGCACCAAACAATAAAACCAAAAAAACTTTCCTGAAATGTAAAATGGACAGGATTGTTTCTCAAGTGCAAAGGACCATTCACTCATATATATTGTCTAAATCTGTCATTGGAAGCAGCTATGACTGGCTAATACAGAAAATTTCCACATCCAAAATGAGTCACATTAGTAAAAAATGGAAAAGGGATGTGGACAAAGCAAAACCAAAACCAAACAAAACAAGGAAAAAAAAAACAACAGAAAACCCCCACAACACACAAAAAAATACCTCTCAAACCAAATTAATTTTGTTTCTGGGCTGACAGCAGGATAGCTACCTGAAGATAAGGATGCTCTTATTTCTTCCTCTCGTAATTATTATTGATTTTAATACACAATAGCATAGAACAGAGGAAGAAGAGGTCAGTGTCCTATTTCTCCAACTTGCTACTGAGAAGCTAAGAACAAGACAAAAATGCTTTAAAAATTTCCTCTATATTTTGCTTTCTGGTCTGACAAATCTGGTAAGATGCAGCTTTCTGATAAAGGCTTGAGGAAGCCTAATAGCTTTGTAAAGCTGTAGGAACTTGGTTTAGAAATAAAAACAATTTTCTCCTTAGTGCAGTTTTGTCAAATTTTATTAAAATTAAGGTGAAGACACACTGTTGTTCAGGGTTAGAGGTATATGTATCTCCTGATAATCAGCTGGATCAGTATCATGAGGTGAGTTAAAAACTAGGTCAGATAAAACAAGAGTTAGAAAATTCAAACCCAGCTGACAACTGCTCATTCCTGGCCCTAAACCTTTAACATAACATTACTTTTTATGATTGCAGAAATATTTAGTCCCCCACCAATTCCAATCTGCCTTCACTGAGGGCTCTAACTTCCAGGTGCACCCAAAGCACCTCATCCCCTGCCTTTGGGTCTCTCCACTTCACAGGTTTACCCCATGCATTCTGTTCCAAAACAAGATTCAAAACAATGCCTTAGGACTCTTAAGACTTCTGTGAAGACAGTCACTGCATCATCGGAACTTCCCAAGCATAAAGAGGTTTTAAGCACATTTCTGAGCACAGCTGTTAACATTTTGCAAATAGAAATAATGCTTTACTCTAAAGGCTCTTGCTTCACATTACTGATTTTGAGGTACCCTTCTTGAGACAGACTGAACTTGGTATTTCCTGTAGTCATACTTACATGTGACTCTTTACATAGAAAATACAAGGACAGCCCACAGAGATTTTAGTTAAGCTGTGAGTGTTCAGCTGTTCAACACATCAGCCACCTGAGCCCCAAGCCAGATCTCAAGAGAAAGAGAAACACATTATGTACAGCTGAGTAGAGAATGGCTCTCTAAGGAACAAACAAACAAGGAACAGTGCCTGAGGACACAGGCTGTGAGTACCTAAGCTAGAAATGTACAACTGATGCATTTAACCTGGACATGTATAACTTTATAGATGTTTTGACAAGCAAATGCTTTCCAATGTAAGTTACTCAGGGGAGTTTGATATCCATGTACAAATCTCTGCCAGGTGAGCTAATGGACAAAGCTCACAATTACCCTGTACAGCAGATATGATTTAAGAGGCAATGGGACATTTTGACAGAATTTCATAATATTTTAAGAACAGCAGAAGACAGAGAAAACCAGAGTGATCATTTAGGAGAGAGCTTGCTCTGGTTGCACATACTCTTTCCTTCACTGCCCAAGTATGATCTCGGCCCTATCTTGCTTCCCAATTCCATGAACATCCTTAATTTTCAGTCCTTAATGCTCCAGTCTTACCAGTCTAAGTAGTTCACTGAGTTCCTATCCTTTTCCTCCTAGGCACACACATCATTCCCTACAGGTATCCACTGTGTGTTCTCACTGGTACCATGTCCATCTTGCCCAGGGCAGTCTTCAACTGCTCTGCAGGTCTTGTGTCCCTTCTCCTACTGCATTGTGGCTAGTCATAGGCTGACCTCTCTGCTCCAAAGATAGATAATCCTGCTCTCCTTGTCAGTTCTTCCAGTGTCTAACCCAAGTTTACTTTTACACTCCACAAGTAAACCACTGTTTCTTCCTGGACACATGCTGAGGTCAGCAAACAGATTACTGAGAATAAATCAGAGAGAAGACCTTGTTCTCAGGTCCTGTTCCTGGGCTTCCATTGTGACTTGGACAACACTGAGCTCAACTTATTAAAGCAATGCTCCAACAATGAGGCTGTTCTTGTTTGTTTGTTTTTTTTTCACTTAAGGGGATGATGCAAGCATGATTTGGTCAACAATAGAGAATTCAAGCTAAGAGAAAACAGATCCCTTAAAATTTTTACCTGTTACACTTTTACAGGTCTTCACTGAGCATGTTAAAGAGTTTTAATGATTTAGAACTTGGGCAGAAATGGGTAGATTGAGATGAGAATAACATCAGATTTCAATTTTTAAAATCAATTGGAGAACTCAAATAAAAGGTTCCCCTGCTTTTATATGTTTTAAAACATAAATTCTCCATAACCTTACGTCCTGCAGTAGCTGAATTGTTCTGGGTGAAACTTAAAAATAATTCTAAGCACCCTAGTCTGAAACAGGCATTCATGAATAGAACATTTGTGCTCAAATGGGTGAAATCTGGAAAAGCTTTTAATCATTTTAAATTCCAGGGTATCCTAATTGTAGAAGTAGGGCAACCTCAACAACAAACAGCAGTCTCAACACAAGCTATAATAACCACATGAAACTCATTGTCTTCAGTCCACATGTTACATATAACCCTATGAAAAAGTGACTTTGCTCTGTGGGTTCTTATAGACTGATGCACCCACAGGCTACAGTCATTGCTAAAGATTAAAGATAAAGAAGAAATTCCAAACAAAATCTTTGAGATACAAAAAAATTTCTGCATATAAAAAATTTTATACTTGTATTTATGCATCTACTTATATTAAAATAAACATAAACCCAGTAAAATACAAACAACACAAGATGAAATTGCCACCTTTTACCAGAGGTAATGAAAGATTTCACACTATGCAGCCATAAACCTTAATGCAGCAAACAAGTACATTTGTTTGAGTCTCACAAAAAAAGAAAGCCACCAGAAAACAGGGACAGAACAAAAAACTCCCCTACCTCTGGGTGCATATTCACAGCACCCAGACTTTTATCTTAACTCCAGACTGTTGCTGAAAGATGCAATTTCTCTCTGCTGCTCCAACCTCCCACATGTGTTTCTACTTTCTAGCAATCACACACCCATGCAATGACTCAGATCAGCTGTGATCAGGCAAAAACCCCCCACACCAAGATAAATAATCAAGGTATCACAGGACTCTCAAGCCCTTCCAGAGCACTGAGCCCAGCAGTCACACAACCTGCTGAGCCAAAGCAAGAGAAAGGACCACATGGTGGTGGGAATGGGGACCCTTCCCTCCTGCTGCAGCTTACAGCCAGAGACCAGGGAGCAGGGAGAGAGCAACCTGCAGCTGCCAGCTCCACAGACTATGTATTTGAACTCTCTGAAACACACATTGATATCACATTTCATTTAGGTACAAAACTGACAACTTGGGGAAAGAAAGCACAGATTCCTATCTAAAGCCCAGGAGGAAAAAACAGACTCACAGCTGTTCTAGATATTCTGACCTTAACTCCAATTTGGAAACACTACGAAAGCTCTGCAAAACCTGTGTTTGTCAGTACAGCCTCACACACAAGTGCAACAGTTTGCATTTGAATGACAAAGCAGCCCATTGTCCTTAGGAAAGGGTGCTCTGCTCCACAAGTATGAAAATGGTATTTTTTGTACCAATTAAATCAACTTCAAACTACACTCTTCTAGTAACACATTTGATTTCTGCTGCGCAGAAGTCACTGTGGTCCTGATATTTAGTTTCCCCACCCTCTCTTCTCTACCACTTCCTGAAAAATGCATGGTGTATTTGGGAATTGCCTCTCTTAAATTATTTTCCATGAAAACAAGTTACCTGTACAAAGATAAAGCTGTAGAAACGCCACTTAATGGCATTTATCCCAGGCAAGACCTGCATCTTCACAGTCACAGAAAGCTTTAGAGAAATGCAGACCCAGCAACAGAACAGTGACATAAGCACAGAATGGAGTGGCAGGGCTCTAATGGGGAGCTACAAGGGAGACCTGGCAGAAACAAAGCTGCTGCAGCAGTCCAGAAAATATGAGCAGCCCAAAGGGAATCTCATACCATTTCCTGTTGCTATGAAAAATCATTTTTGCAGCCAAGATGTAAAGCTAATGCAATCCCCCAGGGAAAAGACACTGCAAGAATAAGCCAGTGGGAAAGAATCATGGAAGGATCAAGACCCTGGAGAGGGACACTTCCACAACTTGGTGAATCTCAGCGAGCCGAGTTCAGGCACAGAAGTGCAAAGAGGTATGCAGAGTTGGAGGAAGCAGTGGGTGGAAAGAAAAGAGGAAGTTGGTTTTTTTTATACATTCTAAAATTTGCCCACTTCTCCTCCACCCTCTCAAATAAGAGTCAGGCATTTGGAGAACAAAGGAAGCTGACTTCTTAAAACTTGCCTGTTTGTTTTAGGAACATGTACATGTGATAAAGCAAAAGTACTGTAGTCATTAGCAGTAGATATGTCATGCAACAAAACAGCTTCTATAAATACAGGCCAGCGAAGTGCTCACCAAAGTAATCAAACATACCAAAGCCAATATATACAATTCAAATACAAGAAAATTCTTAAATAATTCTTTAAAGAAGCTTCAAAAATAACTCTGCAATGTAATCATTGTAAGTACTTAATGCTTTCCTGCTAGTTCCCACCACTTAAGTTAACTCCAAAATCAATCTCAACCTGTACCAAAACATAGTCCCTCTTACAAGTAGTGTGTCAAGAATATCAATACCTCCTCTCCTGCAGAGGCTCTTCCAGAAAAAAGAGCAGCCTTGTGTGGCAGGATGCATACAAGCAGTTACTCCTGCTGTCTCTTGGCCTGTCACTTCCCAGGACATGACCCATACCTCTGACAGCCTATAAGTAAGGCAGACATTTAGCACTTTCACCTGGGGACACTTTGTGCCATCTAATGGCACACCTATGCAATCACCATGCACGTAATATACATATAAGCCTGAAGAAAATCTAGCCCAAGTATTTCCTTGGTCATGAAGTCTAAAGATTTTATGGGGAAAACTTCAGTTAGTCAGATTTATCTTTTCTTTTCATTAACAGTATATTGTACAGTGTCTCTGACTCTTGTTTATTGGCAGCCTTGGCAGAAGCATCTTTGAGAAGCTGCCATCTTTGCACTTCCTGAGGGACCAACCTTGGCCATGGAAACAAAGGAAAACTATGCAGGGCTTATTCTCATGTTTGTTAATCTTCAGAGAACGCTGTCAGGAGACCAAGGGTGCAATGAGAAGAGCACTGAGAGTCTGTGCTGCTCCATCAAAAATTGTAGAGAATGTCAATGCTTTCAGCCACCAGAACTCCTGCACTCTACTGACAAGTTAAGGTACCTCCAGCCACAACTTTCCCAAACACAGCATCCCTCCACAACACCAGCATAATATGTATCCTTATCCCTTCTTCTGTGACCTGTCAACATTGAGGTGCTAATAGTATGGACATCCTCACTTTGGCCAATGCAGGACTTTTTTACATGTAAAAATAAAGTATCAACAATCAAGTAAATTTAGTAAAGATTCATTTGCAGTGTTTCTCATTGTTCTCATTACCCAATACCATTTTGGATAGTTCTCTTTAAAGTCAAAACTGTTTCATTGTGTCTTGCAAAAGGGAGTGCACAGCTGGTCAGCAATCCTCTGACCAAATTCAGAACAGATGTTTATAAATAATTCTGAACTCTCTGTTGAAGCCAAGTACACAGAGTTCACCAAGACAGCACACTGCTACATGAGACATGCTGCTCAAGTAATTTTTGAGGCAACTCCCAGATGCATGGAGCTTTCATTGGCTCTCATAATGCCTAACAAATCTGAAAGTCAAAAATCACCAATCCTAATGATTACTGTTATTCTTGTGTGGTTTCCCCCATTCTCTTTTCCAAATACTATATAGCAATAAAAATATTAACATTTGGTGCAGATATAAACCTGAGGCATCCTTCTTGATAAATCCAAGTCAGAAATACTCCTGATGATACAGCAGTGCTTTGAATTGTGGAATAATGAAGTTTTCTTTTCATGCAGAGATACGGAGGGGAGGACGAAAGAGGAGAGGAAAGTGTCTTTCATCTGTCATACCATCAGCATTTAAAGCATGAAAAAAGGAGGATTCACAACAAAGCTACAGTCCAGTCAGTGCAGTTTCACCCACCCTCGATTTCACAGCTGTTTACTGAGCAATGACATAGTATAATTCAGACTTTTGCATCAAAGGAATCCTGTACAAATGCCATGTTTTCCATGCAAACCAGAATGCAGATATAGAATTGAGTTTTCATTCCTTGAGACCAACTATTATGTGAATGGCCCACATAGGGATCAAACCCCATATAGGGTGTTATCAGCACTGTGCAACTGAGCTCATCTCAGGGTCATGCAGAGTTCTGCTCTTTTAAGCAGCTAGAAAGTCTGCCCTTTACCAAACTTAGAAAACTTGGTTCCTGCAACTTCAAGAAAAATACATCTGGGAAAAGCTGCTGATGCAGTACCCTATATAAAGTAACATATGTGTCTTATAGAAACCACCTGCTAATGCCAAGTACAGATGCCAAGAGAAAAGAGCAGCCACCACAATGATAGCTTACATTAAACTTTAAATAGTAGTCTAAGTAAAAGAAAATAACTGATTTGACAGAGGGGGGGAAAAGATGTCAATATAACCTTAACAGGATCCACAAATGTTAAAATACATTTTTTGAGAGAGACTTTATAAACCCAAAATTAAAATCTCAACTTTTCTTTTAAAAATTGTAGCTCTGGTATGGAAAAGCAGCTTGAAAATACAAACAATGTTTAAACAATGCAGTTTGCACAGATTTTCAAACAGCAAAAGACTCTTGGAAGTCTGAGACATCTCTATCCCACCATCAGGTACCAGTCCCAAAACCTATGGCTTTTGGGACAGTTCAACCATCATCACTTGAGGAAAGAACAGTTCTGTAACAGAGGGACACAGAGGAACAACACTCACTCAACTACCACAGGAGAAAAAAGTAGATGAAAATCTGCCATTTCTCCATGTGTGAGAGGCAACAGCACCAAAGTTGCAAGGAATATATACACAAAAATATACAAGAGGGAGAACAACAACAAGCTCCAATCTGCTGTTGCTTTAATTTTATTTTGTTAAAGCATTTAACATCTGCTATGCATAAGATTCAAGGAATGTTTTCTACAAAATTTACTACAAGTTATCACTCTTGTCAGCAGTACCATGCTGCTGTATCTAAGTTCTTGTGGTTGCACATGAACATGTAGAATAGCTGACAGCACAGTCTATAAAACAGCAATAAGTCTTCCTTGCAAAATAATCCTTCCTTTGTTTATTATAATGTGATTACAAAGAACAAAGGAGATAGAGCACAGCAAAGCCTAGTTAGCAAAGTAAAACCAACAGTGATTTACTTCACATAATTTATAAATTACCTGGAAGTAATTTTATTTTTCCACATAGCTTTCTTTTAAATAGAAATAGATGTAAAATACTCACATCATTATGCACCCACCAACTGAGCTCCTTTCTCAGCTATTCAGGGAAGCTATGCTCAGCACACTGCTTAGGGCAGCCTCCCACACCAAGCCATTTTCTGGAAACTCTGAGTGAGAAACCTTCCCTAAAATTCCCTCCCAGGCATGGGCTTGCTCACCTGAGTTCTTAGGACCTCAAACTTAACTCCTCCTTCCCATCCTAGCCTCAAGCCTTATTAACTGCTGCATTCCAGGAAGGCAGTTATAGGAATATGTCATGCAGAACAGCAGTAATGAGGAAAACAACTGTTGCAGCTCAGACTGTGATAGTAAACACCTCCTCAGCTGGAAGTGTCCTTCAGCTTTGCCACCTGGGACTATCCAGACATTTCTTTAATGCTTTCATTTGCCAGAGTATGGAGGGCAAAGTCAAGAACTCATGAGGAGATTGGGGAATACACATTTGGCCAGGAGGCTTCAGCTCAGAAACAATGCATAGCAGAAAAAAGGAAAAAGACAGCTTTTGGATCAATTAATCTGTTTAACAACTCTTTCAGGTTACATGCCTGTGAGGGTCTTAGAGGATGGGACAGTTAATTTCTGAGCTAGTAGACACCAAGAAAGACTGTCTCAAATAAGAGCTCTCTCCTTTTCCAGGCCAGAGAAGCAGCTGAAAAGCTGAGATGATTTTTCAACAGCACAATATATCCTGTCCCTGAAGCAAAGTACTTTTAAGTTTCAAATCAAATTGAATCCTGGCTACACACTAATGATCTGGGACTGCATGAAGGGCACAAGATGTTGTGGATCAGGGAGGGAAGGGCACAAGGCAGCTGTGCTCCATCATGGTCCCAACACGATGCTGCCCTGACCATGTGGGTCACTCCCCTCCCAGAGGGGTCCCATGCACAAACAGCCCTCCCTCTCTCTTCTTATATAACACAGGGCTGAGATTCTCAATAAGAGCAATCAGCAGCCCCAAGTAGATACTAGAATCGTGATGGGCTATCACACCAAAGGGACAAACATGTTTGAACCTAGCAGCACATAAAAACTAGCATTTGTTTCTGCTGGCCTATATAAAAAAGTAAAAGTCCAACATTGCAGGGGTTTCTGTAGCATACAAACACCCAACACAGCATTAAGAGAGCTACCCAGGCATGAGGAGAGCACTGGACACAGCACTGAAATGAATGCTTTCTCAGCCAGCCACACCATTTCCAAGTCTGGAGGATGTGTCCTATGCAGACTGTGGTGTTGGCATCCTCCGCAGAGCAATCGAAAAAGAAAGAGGAACAACATTCCTAGTTCACATAGTTACATGCTAGCATTCAAAGTGTTTCCATCAACAACTTCTGACTGACAGCCAAAAATAACATTACACTTCCCTTACAAAAGGCTGACATCCAATAGACCAAGCATTAAGATGTCCGGATATCAGCCATAAAGGGATTTCATCAGTTCCCAGCTCCTATTTAATACCTTATGATTACCTATGGGTATAGAAAATTTAATGCTCCCATTCAGGCTTCCATATTTCATTCTAAGGGGGAAACATATTTATACAGTGCAAGTATCCATGTAACCACAAAGTAACAAATCTTTTTTAGTATGTAGAATAGTAAATGTGTAATAAAGACTCTTAAATGGTACTCTGGGGAAAATATTTGGCTGAATTTACACCTAGTACTATATTTTGGTGATAAAAAAAATCATTTTGTCTATTAGAGAATGACTGATAGCATTATGAATAACACTGGCTACAGGCTGTGGCAAAACACTGGCTTTAGGCAGTGGAAAAACTTCTGCATTTTGTGTAACCATGCTTGTTTTATATCTGTCATGGATTATTTGGCCATAGGAGTTGTCTGTCAAAGAATGCACTGTAATACATATGCAGAACATAAAGATCACTCTTTGCCTTATGCTAAATAACAAAAATTTTTACAGCTCCTGCATAAACATTTTTAACACCTGAATTATCAGTAGAATTTCAGATACAAAACCAATGTTCATCTGCAATTGTAAATTAAATGAAGAGCAGCAATGAGGAAGTTTGTATGATAGTCTAGAAACAACCAGCTGACCCATGAGTTTTAGCCTTTGCCTGCAGCTTTCCAATTTCTGGTACTCTTAAAAGCCAGGTTTAGTATTTTTGGCTGGAACAGAGAGTATACAAATCACAGTATTTCAATCTAGTTGAACTGAAATTTTTACTGCAGGAAGTCTCCCCTTTTTAAAACACCTAAAAGATCATAGAAGCTGTGGCAATATGGGCACCCTGTTGGGGTAATTGCAGAGCATGTGGATAGAGATAGCAAGAGGTTTGTGGAAGGACAGTATGGAAACAGTGTAAGAAGCTGGAACAGAACAAACCTTTAAGCCTACTGAGAGGTATTTTTCAATGTCTATGAAGATTACTCAAAGCCTTCACATATTTGGTATTTGCCTCTAAGTCATTACATTTGAACAATTTTGTTCAAGGCTAGAAAGAAAATTCTCATGTCTTCACAGAGAATATACAACCACTTCCTCTTCCCATTTATAAAACATAAAAATCCATCTTAAAATGCTTTTGGTGGCCTCAGTTGAGGCAGCACAGTAGAAGGAGCAACTGGCCTATTGCCTTTGGAGTCAAACACCATGAGACTGGTCTCTGCCTCCCTTCCCACCCCATCTGTTACACCATCACGAGCTGAGTAGATGGAATTACTTGACAATTTCTCCCTGCATTACCCCCTCAGATTCCACTCTCACCTTCACACAAACATTTCTGCTTCAGCCTCAGATTAATTCCTCCCATGTGCAAGAAGCTGCCCACCTCTCTGATCCTACCCTCCTCTCCAAACTACATTCCTCACCAAACAGCTGGTCCACAGACTACATCAAGTGTTTTCCTGTTTATCACACCTTATCTGATAGTTACAGGTGCTGTTTATTGCTATAATGACATATTCACTATTATGCACTGTTTAAAGCAACCCTCCCAGGAAAAACATTAAGACAGACATGGTGCAACATTCCTCACCAAGCAGGATCTAGTGAGAGGGAAGATAATGATAAAAATCAAATAATACATCCACCACTAAGGCAACACCAACCAATAAAAGGTTAAGCTTAGCTTACTTCAATGGTACAACTCTTCTTAAAACAAGTAGTATTGTATCTATTTAATTCTGTTCCATTCACAGCTGTACAACAAATCAGAGCTACATAACCCAAGTACGATTTTAAACAAAATTATGGACAGAATATTTTAAAAATCAGTTAGCTTTGACTTAAAGGCAAAATGTGTTGAAAATCTGTAAGTTAGTTTGCAAATTTCTCTTTTCTATTAACACTAGCAGGCTTGTTTTGGGTGGAATTTTTAATTTTATTCAAAACTCTCTGATGTCTTTTTGTGAAAATAAAATAAAAATCCATGGCCAAATAAGAACAAAAGAGTCCAAAATATGCTAGTGTACTGCTGTCTAAATGACTAGGCTAGTTTTCTGGCTGGGCAAATCTTCAAGAATCATTTTCTCTACTGCATGAAAGAGTTATTTATCACAAAAGTCCGTGCAGTCAGAAGACAACATGAGGGACTTGTGCCAAAAAGTAAGGCAGCATCAAATCAAAGAGTGGCCCTCAGAGCTTGTACCACTTTCCAAAC
The DNA here is from genome assembly GCA_013389925.1 of Aegithalos caudatus. NCBI lineage: Eukaryota > Metazoa > Chordata > Aves > Passeriformes > Aegithalidae > Aegithalos > Aegithalos caudatus. Next base: position 171,813 of record WEIU01003289.1, read on the forward strand.
CATTCCTGTTTGGAGTGCTATAGCATTTCTCTAACAGCAGTGAATTACCGGCCACTGACATTTGGGCTGCTCGCTTTTTCTCTTTCTTTTCCGCTCCGAATTTCCAAAGTCTGCAAGGTTTTAAACACGTATTATATACAAATAACACCAGAGCATTGTGCTGCCGCACCGTTTGTGGGAGTTGTCTTCAAGCTGTAACATGCAGGTTTTGGGATTTCCATTGGAGCCAAGCAAGCCGGGGAGGGAGCGGAGCTGAGCGACAATGGGAATATCCGGCTCTGCCTCCCGCTGGAAAAAACAGCAACAGCAGAAGGGGAAGGGAAGACTCCTGGACACTGTATGACAATTGTCCTGTTTTGGGGAGCTCAGGAAGAGGGAAGTCAGCCTAAAGCTCCGCTGGGTGACTTTTCTAAGCAAACTTCCCAAGCTATTTAGGGAGGCGGCGAGAGGCTGCCACTCCTC
>WEIU01003290.1:7350-25307 GCA_013389925.1 Aegithalos caudatus
GCTCCACGCTTCCCCTGCGCGGCCCCAGCCTCTGCACGTGCTCGCCTTCTCACAGGTGAGTGCGGTGTCAGACAGCGCCGGTCAGAGTGCCTGTTTTGGAGCACAGGCAGCTCAGCCTGTATCTTGTGTCCTTCATTTGGTTGTATTTACAAGTCCTTTTGTTATGGCATGAGTGGTTTGTAAGTTAGTGGTGCATGATAGAAGTACACATTTTGATGGCTGAAGAGTTGCAAGTAAATACAAATGTGTGACCGCTCCAGTTTAGACAGTAAGTGGTAGGTGCCTGTGTGGTGTTCCTCTGACTGGTTTGGTTTTTTGAGCTTCAGTGAAGACATAATAGCCACACCGTGTTTTTAGGAGGATGGATTCAGTTTTGTAATTTTTTTTTTTTTTTTTTTTTTTTTTTTTTTTTTTTTTTTGTAATCTTAAGAGTGTAGTTTAGCTAACTTTTCCAGGGTGTTTTTATCAGGCAGGAGGAGGATTTAGAGAATCACAGAATGGTTTGTATTGGAAGGAACTTTAAAGTTCACCCAGTTTCAACCCCCTGCCATGGGCAGAGAGGGACACCTGCTGTATCAGGTTGCACGGAGTCATCCAGCCTGGCCTTGGGCACTCCCAGGGATGGGGCACAGCCTGTTCTGGTGCTTCACCACCTTCACAATAACATATTTCTTTGTAATATGTAATCTAAACCTACTCCCTTTCAGTTTAAAGACTGAATTCCCCTCTTTCCTACTGCTCCATGCCCTTGCAGAAGGTCCCTTTCCAGCCCCTTTAGGTATTGTAAGGTGCTGTTTGGTCTCTATGGAATCCTTTTTCAGGCTGAATAACCCAGCTCCCTTAGCCTGTCTCCATAGGAGAAATACTCCAGCCCTCATCATTTTTTTGGTCTCTCCTGAACCTGCTCCAACAAGTCCATGTTCTTCCAGTGCTGGGTGGAGCAGTGCAGGTGGGCTCTCAGAGCAGAGGGGCAGAATTTCCTCCCAGGACCTGCTGCCCACACTGCTTCGGATGCAGCCCAGGTTGTTCTTTGCTTCCTGGGCTGAGTGCATGGTGCTGGCTTGTGTTGAGCTTCTTGTCAAATAACACCCCAAAGACTTTATCCTCAGGGCTGCTCTCAGTAAGAGAAGTAGTACAAGAATTTAGTTTACTTGTATTTTTCTAATGCTTTTTCTATTGTCTTTCCTCATAGATATGGAGTTGTTAATTACTGGGCTGTGTTTCCTTTAGAAGAGGTGTTACTAATGAATAAGCCTTACCAAAGGGAAAGGTGAGTAAACAGCAAAATGCCATTTTGTAAAGTGTAGAAGTGTGGCTGTTACAGTGTGATGCTGTTACTCAGGCTGTGATAACAGACAAGTGTTAATACACAAATTGTTTTATTTTGTTACGTGTTAGTGCAAATAGGGCACAGTTTCAGTGAAGGGCAGAAAAAAAGGGAGCAGAATTTCAGTCAGGCCCCTTCTAAGTCTCTGTAGTGATCAAATGTTTCTTCCAGGCCGACAGAACCAATTCCTTAAGGCTTTTTTCTTTCCTTAAAAGAGCCCAGATTTTCACTTTCTGTTATAGGGGAAGGTGGAAAAAAGGGGCCTTTTTGAGGCAGGAATTTGTCAGATCTGGGTTTGATGCTTCTTTTACTGGTAGGGGGTTTTTTTGGTGTTCAGTGGTTTTATTTTTTGGAGTTTTTTTGTTGTTGTTTTTAGAAGTTATGCATCCTTCTGCCCTACTGCTTTACAGTAGAGGTCCTCATTTAGTAGTGTGGTGGGATTTTTTTTTTTTGTTTGTTTTTTTAAATGAAAATGTTAGAGATCAATATTTTTTCTGAAGACAGGTTGTGTATTCAGTAGCTACTTCATGTATGCTTGTGATGAAAACTATCATGACAGTTTCACTGAAGATTTTTTGTAGGCCAAGGTGGATTTTGACCCAAAATCTGCTAGGTGAAGCTGAAAGTTTAAGTTCCAGCTTTACATGAAAATTCATAAATCAAGGTTATCTTTGTCCAGGCTATCCTTGAGTATTTATCCCCTGTCTTTGCATTTGATGTTGTCTACCTGAAATTACTTTGTTAGAACAGCAGTTCATTTAATGGAATTGCATGATTAAATTATGGTCATACACAGCCTTTTTTAAACAATGAGAAGTCACAGATTCACTGAATCACTGGCATATGAATTGAACTGGAAGTTGAGCCTCAAGACTGGATTATAGATTAGAAAAGTACCTGAATGTTTTGAAGATATTTGAACTGTCATAATTGGAGTGTTGAGACCATACAAGACACAGCTGGCACTGTTGTTACCTGATGAGCAGTGCAGAAATGTTGCACATAGCTGATAATCTCAGGATGTCCTTGCAATTATGAGAACTTTAAATATGCTATTGGTGCAATTGGTACAGACAGCCAGGGTAAAGAGTAGAGCTATAAGTTGTTGGTGGTTTGAAGAAGTGGTTTAGACAGTAAAAGCAGGGTGAGTAGGGAATGAGTCCTTGGTCCTTTACATATTAAAAGAGAGAAACAGACTGGAATACCTTGGTGTTATTGTCAGAGCAACATTTTGGTTAAAATTAATCTCAAGTGATAAAACCAGAGTGTAGCCACATGAGTGAATCTTGATACTTCCTTTCATGTTATCTGAGCATGTCTTTACTAAGAGAATTGTGTGGAGTGTATCCCAGTTGCCTAAAGCATGATGTTCTTTAATGTTCAGTATATGTTTTAGCCAGAATTTTAATATGGTGTTAAACCATTTTGAAAACAAATGTCATGTATCATGTAAGGAACTAGTTGCAAAAAAAAAAAACAACAAACNAACAACAAAAAAACCCCCTAGAAAGTTATCAAGATGATCATACTCCTTTTCTTTGCAGACAGGATGGAATCTCTGACTCCTTCACCAGACTCTGTAGATAAGAAACTGAAGATCACTCATGTAGAATGTCATCCTGAGTGCTTGGTTATAGTGTTCCAGGCTCAATACAACGCAGGGTGTGAGCTTGACTATTACATACTGCAAAATGAAATACAGCGGGTGTTCAAAGTAAAAGATGATGTCAGTGTTGGTGGATCTTGCTTGGTGGAAGACACAGAAGGAGAATGGCATAGAGGAAGAGTTCTGAGAAAGAAGGGGAATATCTATGAGGCTTTTCTTATAGACACTGGACACGTGTTGGCTGTGGAGGAAACACATCTTGCTGCTGCATGTGATGAGTTGTTTCAGCTGCCTCCAAAAGTGATTTTGGGTGTTTTTGCAAGCATACTTCCTCTTGGAGAAAGATGGAGTCCAGAAGCCATTAACTATTTTTCATCTCTGGTAGGATTACAGATCACAGGTCATGTGAAGGCTGTTACACCTTATCAGCTGTTTATTCTAGAAGTGCCTAAGATTATTGCTGATGTTCTTGAACTGCAGCTGGGTAAATTTATTGATGGAGATTCATTTTGTCTTGTTGTAGAAACTTTAAGAGCATTGCCCCAAGGAATGCTTTGTAAGAGAATGCCACAACTGTTGAAAGAGAAATATCCATTTGGGGAGTTACTTACCTTAAATAATTCTGAGAAACCAACAGATTTTTGGCAGGTTCCAGATCAACTCTTTCCATGTCTACCTGTTGGCAGTAAAGAAAATGTAAAAATAACTGGTGCAATAAGCCCAAGTAAATTTTATTGTCAGATACAGAAATGGCAGAAAGAGCTGGAATGTTTGACAGGAGCCATGCGTTCGTACTATGAAGCTCTTGTTGGAGAAAATACCACATCTTGTGATAGTTTAGGGCTCCTCTGTGCTGCCAAGAGGCAGAATGGACAGTGGCATAGAGGAGTGATAAAAAAACTTCTCTCTGACCATGTGGAGGTCTGGTTTATGGATTTTGGCGTTATTGAAATTGTGCCACCTAGTTGTATTCGGAAACTGAAAGCTGAGTTCATGACATTACCAATGATTTCATTTCCATGTGCGCTGTCTTGTTTTGGTAGCCAGGATGAAACAGTAATAAAATTTCAGCTCAAGGAGCTTACAGAGGCCTTAATAGGACAATCCTCTGTGTGTGTCCATGTTGATTTATATAATAACACTGAACGCTTGTATTATATAACGCTGCAGAAACAAAATCTTGGCATTAATGCTGAGCATCCAGAAAAGCAGAATGAGACAGCTGCACCCTGTGTCTCACTTTTGGAAACAGAAAACAAAAGTATTGCACTAAACCACAAACTAAGTCCTGGAAGAAACAGTTCAGCTAAGAATTACTCTGGAAACAAAGATACAAAGACCTGCTTACCTGAATGGGACATTTCTTTCTCCAGCCCCTGCAAGAGAGAAGAGATGCAAATGAACTCTTTTTATGGAGCTTTTGTAGTGTATGTCGTGAATCCATCTGACTTTTGGATTCAAACGTGTAGATACCAGAATGAGTTTCAGGCACTGATGCAAAGCATTGCCTGCACATACAGTCATTGTAGAGATGATGAGATGCTCCTTAAAAAGCCAGAGCCTGGGTTGCTGTGCTGTGCCCGGTATAGCAGGGATGGGCGTTATTACCGGGGTGTTGTCACAAAAGTGTTTCGTGTTAGCATTATGGTTCACTTTTTGGATTTTGGAAATACGGATACAGTACCTTGTCACTATGTGAAAACATTGCTTCCCCAGTTTTCTGATTTACCAGCTTTAGCTACGTGTTGTTCCCTTGCTTGCACATTTCCTGTTGATGGTGTGTGGGTTAAAAAAGAAACTGATTTTTTTAAAGACCTGGTGTTGAACAAACCACTGCTGCTGCACATCATTGGAAAGCAAAACAACAAGTACATTGTTAATATGCAGTGTCATACTGGTTTCGTGCAAGGAAATGTTGCTGCATGTATGGTTCAAGCTGGTTATGCTGAATATCGGCTAAAACCACCAGATTCTGTTCTAAGGGCAGCAAAAAAGCAGCACAACGGGCATCGCCTCAGACGTAAAAAGGAAAAACTCAATGCAGAGAACACCAGTAATGTTTGCAAAAATAAGGTGTCTGGAAATGAAGACATACTTCAGAAGGAAAGATCATTAAATGTCCCACCAGTGCCTAGAGACCTAGAGCCATCCTGTTTAGGAGAAGGTGCTGTCTCTAAAATGCATAAATTGGTATGTGAAGAAAAATTAGTTTATAAAGGGCTTGTGTTTAAGCCAGGATCTGTTTATGAAGTGGTGTGTTCCTGCATTTTTTCCCCAGCAGATTTTTCATGTCAGCTGCAAAGCAAATTGCCAGAGCTGCGTAACTTAATGGGACAAATTCAGTCTTACTATAAAGACCATACCAGTCCCTACAAAACTGGACAGGTTGCTTGTGTTGTTAAGTGTCCCAAAGATGGGAAATGGTACAGAGCAACTGTTGTGCAGCAGGTATCCACAGATGAAGTTGATGTGGTTTTTGTAGATTATGGTTATCGGGAAAGAGTTTCAGTTAAAGATGTTCAGGGTATTATTCCAGATTTCCTAACTCTAGAGAGTCAAGCATTTCGATGTGGACTTAAAAATGTAGTCTTACAGACTGACTCAGTTAATTGGTCTGAAGAAGTTCACAGACAATTTGAAGACTTCATTTCTTCTTCTGGAGGACCACTGACTTGCACCATTTATGCTCTTGTTGTTGTGAGCCCCAACTGTTTATGCAATGTAGTTGACTTACAGACCCCACTTAGTAGTGTAGAGGAATTCCTCAGAGAACGTGGTATCAACCAGTCTGAATGTGTTGGGTGGACAAACCTTTCATCTTTGGGTTCTCTGTACAGTTTTTGCTATTCGTCTTTTAATTTAAAAATTGGAAGTGAGGAGGAGGTTTATATAACTCACATAAATAGTCCTTCAAAATTTTATTGTCAGCTTAATCGAAACACTGAAACTCTTGAGGCATTGATGGAGAAGGTTAATGACATAAGTAAAATGTCGAGTAATGCAAATTATCATGGCAATACACGACTATGTGTAGCCAGATATATGGAAGATGGTCTCTTTTACAGAGCTTTGGCTTTTCCTGTGGAATCAACATCCTTTCTGTGGGTTGACTATGTGGATTTTGGAAACAAGAGTATGGTGGAGCGAGACCAGTTGATACCTATTCCAGATTCTGCCACTGACCTACTCTTCACACCCATGCAAGCTATTAAATTCTATCTGTCAGATCTTAGAGGGACAGAATTTCCAGCAAGAATTACTACGTGGTTTGTAAAAACATTCCTTGGTAAACTGCTGAAGGCTGTAATTTTAGCCAGAGAATCAGATGGAAAGATTGTTGTGGAGTTGTATGATGGACAGCTCAAAGTAAGTCAAAAAATTAAAGAGAAGATATTAGAAGAGTTGGCACAAGAGAAGGAAAGCTGTGTGGAACAATTTAGAAGTAATGAAGGAGCGATATGTCACATGAAAGATGACAAAGAAATTGATAAAGTAAATGTTAAAGATCCCGAAATGCTTAAATTGAAAACTGAAGTGAAATGCCAAGTCTATGGTGAGTATTGCAAGGCAGATACTGGTGACAATTTTGGAGATGAAGAACAAACTGCATGTAGCACACCAAAGTTGTGCAGTGGATTCTCAAAACAGCAAACTTTACAGGACAGCAAAGAGCAAGGTTTTAGAAATACTTTCAGTGCTCTTCTGGAGAATGGAGAGGAACGTTGGATTGGAAAGCCAGCTTCTGACTCACTCTCTTATTCTGCTTTATATTCGAAGGAAATAACTGTAAATGCTCTCTCTGAATCTCAGGATGAAACACCAAATTGTACAGGTCAACAAGAAAGGAGTAATAAAAATATCCCTACATTATTCAGCCTTCCTCAACGTGATATCCAGGTGAATACCAAAGTAGCAGGTTATATTTCTCATATGAACAGTCCATCGAGTTTCTATGTTCACTTCGCAGAGGATGAAAACTTAATAGTAAAACTAGCAGACGATTTAAATGAAAGCTTGGAGAATAGAGGTCGGGAAAATTGCTTAAATGAGCTCATGGTAGGGGATCTCATTGTTGCGGAGCATGACGCTGACTGTTTTTACTATAGAGCAGTTATTAAAACTCTGAAATCGGGAAACTCCTATGAGGTAGAATTTATTGACTATGGTAATACTGCAGTTGTAAGTTCATCAAAAATCTGCAGGATTCCAGAAAAGTTCTTAACTCTGCCAAGGTTTAGTGTTCATTGTTTCCTTAGCAGTGTAAAAAGTTTTCCTGGTGAAAGCTGGACTAAAGAAGATGCTGCTTATTTTAGAAGAACAGTAAGTGACAAGCCAGTAGCTTGCAAGTTCTTGCAGCAACATGGAGAAAAATGGGAAATAGATGTGATTTGTGATGGAGAGTCTTTATCTAACAGCCTTTTGCATAAAATAGACAGCGTAATGTTGAAAAGCACATGGGTATTTACTTTGGAAAATAAGCGTAAACAAAATCCTCAAAAGTCTAAGAATAAATTAGGTGGCCAAAATAAAACCAGGGCTCCTGGGATGAAAAATATTTCTGTAAAACCCTCAAGTCTCCTTCATCAGGTTTTAAATTCTGGACAAGTAGAAGCAGCAGAAGTAGTTAATATTTCAAAGAGTGGAGAATTTTATGTACAGTTACTTAAAAATCTGCAAATACTACATGAGTTAAATGTAATGCTTGACAAAGAAGCACAAAGAAGTGATTTGCTTAGAGTGGATGACATTGAACAGGGACTGGAATGCATTACACAGTCTGAAAAGAACTTAAAATGGTATCGATCAAAAGTGATAAAGAAATTTGTGAGGGAAAAGTTAATGCTGGTTTTTTTCATGGATTATGGGACGTGTGAGATGGTGTCCTTAAATAATGCAAAGAGGCTCAGTGATGACGTTAAAAGTATTCCTAAACAAGCTATTTTTTGCAGGTGGAATTGTTTTAAAAACCTGAAGAAAATTCACTTAGGCCATGTAGTAAATACACTCCTGGATTGTGAAATAAGGATCTTGTTTTTGGGATACTTGAAATCATCTGATATATGGGAGGTAGATATTTTAATAGGAGAAGTTACGCTTCAGGAGTATTTGAACCAGTTCTTAAGTCATTGTTGGGCAATTGTTGGACCAGAAAAATGTAGTAATACAAACTGTAAGGAGTTAGATAGAGCACTCAAGATAAATCCAGTTATGTGGATGCTGCTTCGTAGTGGCAGAACATATCCTGGGTATGCAACTGCAGTAACTGATCCTTCAAACTTCAGCGTCCAGTTTGAAATCTTCTTTGATTGCATGCGGAACTTGTCCTTGCTGCTCTCTGACCTTCCCGACGACTTGCCAGCTCTGCCAGAAGAGCACGTGATACCTGGTGCTACCTGCTTGATCCAGTTTGGGCAGGAGGCAGAGTGGTACAGGGCAGAAATTAGTGAAGTAACAAGTCAGTCTGTTGTTCTTACATTTATTGATTACGGCTTTCTGAGGACCATCCCTTATTCTGATATCCATAAACTTAAACTTGTTCCAGAAAGTCTGTTGTACTTGCCACGCTTGGCACACTCTTGCTCTTTGCATGATACAGTTCCTGGCAAGGGGGAACACTGGAGTGAGGAAGCAATACTTCTGTTTCAGAAACTTCTTCACAAACCAGGTCTGATATTTCATTTTATCCACTATGGCTCTGAAATGAAGTTAGAGGTGGATGTTCTGTGTGAGGATAGCAATCTGTCTGATGCCCTAATTGCTGCAGGCCATGCAGTCTGCTCTCACGGTAGGTGCTGTCCCATTCCAGACGACAGACTCTAATCAGAAAGAAGAACTGCAAGTGAAGTGGCCAGATTCTAGTTAATATGCTTCCCTTTGTGAACCAGAATATAATTATGATGAAAATTCTGATTTTGCTGACAGAAGTTGGGCAAAGAAGAGAAACAAAAAAGCTCTTTGAAGCACAGAATTAGCTATAAAAAAGTTTCAAAGAAGGGAGTGTGCTAAACTGGCTGCTGTAATACCATTAACAAAGGATCTGAGTTCACAACACAGAAAGGAAGGAAAACCTACAAAAGATGGACAGTACTGTGAGGATGTTGTGATTTTTGCAGCATTATGATGACAAGAAAAGTGAAGTTGTCATAACACAGAGTAAATCTGTTACCAGAACCACTGGCTGAGATTTGTGATTCTGATGTTCTACAGTCTGGAAGGAGTGTGTGAAGCTGCTGTCAAAGAATTAGTTGAATAATCAGTAGGCTGCAATTAGAAAAGCACTACTTAAAAGCTAAATAAACCAAACAACCTTTTTTGTTGGGTTGCTCTCAAAGTTTCTGTATTATTTGCAGTAATGTGGTTTACAGTGGTGATGTCTCTATGTTTTGGATGTTCAGAAAACAAAGATGACATTTTCTTTGTTTCTGATTCCAGAGTTTCCATGTGAGAAAAGTTTTAGTGTTTACTGGATCTGGATCCCCATTTATGGGTGAGACATGCATTAAGCTGTTTTCAGTTAGCTCTTGATGTACAAACGCCATTGCCCCTTCTGAAGGTTCTCTTGGTATGTGAGCTGCATCATTTTGGGATTTTTCAGTCTGCTGAGCGCATATGTTCCACTGGTGTCTCTCCTTCATTCCATCTGCCAGAATGAAGAGAGGGAATTTTTTCCAGGTGCTTAGTCAATAAACTGCAAAGTCAAAATATTGTTTGCATCCTAAAGGGAAACAATCAGAACCTTCTTTTCTCCTTTGTGGGAGGAGGAAATTTCAGAACTGAAAAGGGATGGTAATACTGTATATCTTAGAAGGGTATTTTTTTTTTCAGTATCTAGTGTGAAATGGTAAGAACTTGTCAACTGTTTTCTGATTTTATTTATTTTATTTTTTTCTCTCACCTCCTTTCTCAGTTGTTTGGACAAAGATAAAGTATGAAGAGTCTTAAAGCAATGAGGGGTTTTCTTTGTATGCTCTGTGATCAGTGAGAAAATGAATACAACCCTAATGATAGACAACATATATAATGCATCTCTAGAACTAAACAAAATTTAAAAACATATATCCCCTTTGCCCTCCTGCCCCTCTCCACCTGTCCCCTCCATATCACAATGTATTTAATTCATGTGAAAATCTGAAAGCTTTATCTGGAAAACAGATTTTAAATTTTTTTTTTTCAGTAAGAGACAGGTCTGGAAAAGTCGAATAAATAAGAGGGGAGACAATGCCAACTGATCTCTACAGGGATCACTCTGCTGGTGAATTATTCTTGAAGCTTATATCTTCATTGTACAAATGAAAAATGCCCATTACTAACAAACCAGAAAATGTGTAAGATCAAATTTCTCAAGTAAATACTATTTAAAATATCATTAATGTTATGTTAATACAGTGATTAGAAAAAAGTGGTGGGAGTTGTGACCCTTTGTGATTTTTTTTCTTTATATTGCAGTGCTTATTTCAGAATGTCAAGTTTTTCCTGCTTAAAATTGTAAGCTTACCTGGAACATTCTGTCAGTAGTTAGACATACTGCTGGCTGTTAGGATAAAATAAAAAGGTTGTATTGTGCAACATCACTGATGTTGAGTGGTGACTTTTACACTTGCGGTGCTGGTTCCTTGTAATGCCACGTGGAAGCACTGACACTTCACTGATTCCAACTTCTGGCTGTCTTTCAGTTGGAAAAGTAGGATCTTGGGCATTTTTTAAAAATCATTTGGATACCCTAAAAGCAGACATGTGCATTAATACACAACTTGCATGTTTTGTTAGATTTTTTTTTTTTTGCTAATGTACGTTGTGCTTTAACTTGTGTGTGGTTGTAGAGTATTGCTTCTCTAATGTTACAAGATGGAGCCTAGAAATGATGTATGAATAAGAAAAAAATAAACAGCTACGTGTATTATTTTTATGTTCTGCAAATTGCAAATGTTAGTTTTATTTGCAAGAACGTGTGCTTTGTTTTCAACTTGTAATGAGATTAGCTTGTGATAGTAATTCCTTTACTGAAGGTCTGATACTCAAAATGCTTCAAGTAAAAATCAGATAATTGGAAGTATTTCAGAATTTTACTGCATCTGTAAATACAAGAATGTCTTGTTGCCACTGTTGATGCAGATTCTCAGAAGTGCATTACAAGGATGTGTTATGATCATTAGATTGAGTTGCTGGGAGGTCTGGCTGTGTATTTTTTGCTCAGTCTTCCTTCTTTGGTGTGTACCTCTGCTGTTACAACATTTTTCTTGTAAGAAGGAGAATTTATACCCAGAATGCAGTTGGAAGAAGTTGTCAATTATTTAGGATGTGGAACTTCAGGTGTGTTTTCCTGTTTGTTTTAGAGTGAGCATAATGCTGAACAAATGCAGTACTTTGTATAGTAGTAAAATTTAATTTGAAAGTAATGTTTATCTCTTTTTTGTATTTTTTATTATACTGTATCATTGATGACTGTGATTATTTTTAATCCACGAAAGTGGTAGAGAACCAGTTTAATTTGTTTTGAATTCAAAATGTTCCTGTGTATACTTCCTTTTTGTCATGAATAAAATAAAATTAATACTAAAAATAATAAATAGAATCCTTATCTCCTCTGTGTAACTTGCCCTGCCTAAGACATTCTAAAGTTTTCTGAGACCTTTGCTGTTGATGAAAGCATTGGAAAATATCTGAAGCTACATCAGCGTGTGTTGCGTGGGACTTCCAGGAGGAAGTACCTCTTGCTGATTTTGCTGAACATTTTTGGCTGATTTAGGAGTAACCTTTCACTACCTCCAGAGGAAATGTGGGCTTGAGTGTTGGAGGCAAGATCACTGAGGATTCATGTGGGAAGAGAGGCAAAGAAGGGGGAAAGGCTTCACTGGAGATGGGTAGTTGAGGTGCTTTTGAAGGGCAGACTAGCTGTTGAATGTTTGTATGTGTCAGGCACCATAGAAGTGTAAGCTTTCAGGCAGAAATTGGGGCTTCAGTGCTAAACTAGTGTACTAAGATTAGTTTAGAGTAAAACGTTAGGAAATTAAGTGGAAGTGTTTGAAGAACTCCTAGAAACTAACAGATTATCATCTGTTTCATAAATTAAAGGATGGAAAAGAGCCTTTGACAGTGCTATTAATTACCCATTAATTACCAATTAATTACCAGCCTGCAGAGGACTGCATGTGCGTGCTTGAGGGTTTTGTGTTAGCTGCAGACCGAGGGCTGGGGACAAGTTTCACTCTTCACAGACACCTGCACTTCCTTGCCCTTATTTCTTTGCTATGCCCGTGCCTTGTCTTTGCCCACACACCTCCCAACCACACATCCCATCCCAAATTTCATAGATGTGTCTGGTCATGATGGCTGCATCTGCATCAGTGGACTCAGGGCTCACAGACAACATAACAGCCAAGGGGTAATTGGAGCCATAGTGCTGGTCAAGGCTGGGTTTGGAGAAAACTAACTGCTATCCTTGCTACACAGATCCAATTGTGAGTCAATTATCTCACTACATAAGTAGAGGAAAGCCCTGGGCCTGTTAAGGCTGCGTGTCAGGACCTCCTCTTGAGTAGGGACACCTCTCCTGGTTACTCCTTGAGGCTGAGGGATTACTTCCTGCAGCAGCTTCTTGGTAAGTGAATAATAGCTTGTTAAACTTCAGAATCTTAGCTATGTGATACAAGGGTTGATTGTGCACATGCAGTCCTTTAGACATAAACCATTGACCAAGGCTGAGATTAGGGCTGGATCCAGCTACAGCTAAATTCCCTTCTGAGAGGGAGTTGGAAAGCAGGGGGTCCTTTCTGAGGCTCACGACTCAACAGGAGGGTCTCCCTGTCAATTTTGTCTGACCCTGACCTCTATGCAGTAAATAATCAAGTGTATCTTGCCATCAAGATTTTGTTAAACCACTCTTAAATTATCCATTTATCAATAAACATTTTGCTGCTTCTTTTTTATAAGTGTATCACTCTATTTGCAATAAGGAAGCAATTTGTCCATGAAGTTTTCATGTTATGCCAAGTTGTAAGAACATCTTAAGCACCACAGGCAGCAATCCAGAGGAAGAGGCTAGAGAAATGGGTCAGTAGAAACAAAAATGTAACAGGAACAAATGGCCATAAATTAAAATGAAAGGTTTAGGCTGGAATACGTGATCTTTTTAGAATGAGGACAGTTGCAGAAGGTTGTCCAGAGAGAGAGACAGAGAGAGCACAGTCTCTATCCCTGGTACTTACCATCACCCAAGTGGATAAAGTTCTGAGAAGCCTGATCTGAGCACAAAGCTGACCCAGTTCAGAGCAGGAGGTTAACTAAGGGAATTCGAGTGGTACCTCTTCACTTGAATTTCCCTGTTACTGCTGCAGCTGCTCTTCATACCTTAGGAAAATCCAAAGCCTTGCTTTGATACTCAAAAGGGATCAGGATGCTTCTTCCCTGGCAGATTGTGTTGTCTCCCACTTAGAGACAGCTCCTATGTAAACACTAGCAGGGCCTGTTGCAATAGGGCAGGTTTTAAACTAAAAGAAGGTAGACTGAGAGTAGATACAAGGAAAAGCTTTATTGCATTGGGGGTGGTGAAACACTGGTACAGTTTGCTCAGAGAGGTGGTAGGTGCCCCATCCCTGGAAACATTTAAGAGCAGTTTGGACATGGCTCTGAGCTACCTTATCTAGTTGGAGATGTTCCTGCAGGGAGGTCAGACTAGATGAGCCTTAGAAGTTTCATGGTGATTAGGCAGAGTAGGAGAAAAAGGTTGGAGATGCTATTTTAGGGGACACCTGATGTAAGAAACTGTTTGATGGCAAATTCCTGTTAGCTGCAGAGAAATAGGTGCTGTATTTGCAGGTTGGTTATTCAAAAGCACTTAAAAATGCACATTTCCATTAATGCTGACTGAATTTCTATATCTCAATTGTTTATACACAGTTTAAAATACCATCTTTTTTTATTTCTCTTCAAGAATCAATTTTTCCATCATAATAAACATTATAAAACAAAAATGGAAATATTTAGTCAGCTCTGAACTGACTTTAGGGACAGCTGTCTTGATTCCTGCAGTTTTAATAAGAAAGTTTCTAGGGCTACTGTGTCTAGATCTGCATAATGAAGGAATTAAAATGGTGATTGCAGCATAATTTTTAGTGAGCAGTAAACATTAGGAATCCTACTGAGTGACCCTGAAATATAATTAGGCCTAGTTCTGTGAAATTATTTTCCTGTGAATATAAAGAAATGAAATAAAAGTGGGGTTTAAATGGGTTTAATATTCTTTTTATTTTTGTACTTTAAAGGAATACCAAGGTGTTAAGAAGGAAAACACTATTTGACAGACTTTGATTCTGATTAATTCTTTAGTGTTTAATCACCTTGATTTCATAGGAGTTTGAACTTAACGCATAATATATGATCAAGCCCTTTAATTATGTTCATTTTCTTTTAAGCCATGGAGTGCCATTGATCTCTAATCTGACATTCCATATAACATGGAATTTCACTTACTTTTGCATTAAGCCAGTATTCCCCCTTCTGCCTCCAAGGGTTCAAGCCTTCATCTCTCATTTCCCACCTTCAAGCTAAAAGCTTGGTACGCACCCCCTTGAAGCTGTTTTACTGTACTAAAAAGTATTAAAGAGCTGTGATATGTCTCTTTAGCCACAGGAGTTAAGCCTAGTAACTAGACAATTTCTTGAGCAGGGGAAAACCTGTGCTCCAGTTTCTCCTCAAAGGAATTTGTGAGCATTTTTATATGAAAAACTCATTGATGAAACAACTTGGGGAGCAGATATTAGGAGTTTCATAATCCTGTCATGTTCACTGCATTTTGCATCCTTTATTTCCCCTAATTAATCTTGGATCCTTTTCAGCAAAGCAGGACACCTTTAGCAAGAGAGATCAAATGGCTGATAGCTCTTGGATTAAACTACACACCTGAAAGAAATTAAAAATTAAGAGAAGGGAAAGATCAACTTTGGTCTGAAATAGAGAATTAACTTTGCATTTTCTTCACTTGGGTTGACTGTACCAGCCTACTTCATGGTAGAATGTATCCTCATTTTCTGTTTTAAAGGATGAAGCATAGTACAGTCTGAGGCAAATTAAGCTTTTGTTTTATAAGGAGCTACAGGGCTGTGAATGAGTGGATGGAAGAATCTTCCTTCAGCATAAGTTGGCTAAAGAAGGCTGGCCTCTCAGGTGCCCCTAGGCAGTGTTTCTGTTTGGCTGATTGAAGCATTTCTCCCTTCAGACTCATGAGTCATTAAGAGCGTATCCCAAAACATCTGCCCTGTGCCATGGGCTGTGGAATCTACTCTGATAGCCAGATGGAAAAGTTAAGTGAAACTTACTAGGCCTTATTTTGTGCCTAATGAGATGTAAGCCTTAAAAAAGTTTCTGTCATTAGATCTAGAAAAGGGCTTGTACAGTATCTAACATTTGGGTTTTGTGTCCCAGGCACTGAAACCTTATGGGAATGTGAGGACTTCCTATAGTCTGTATGAGGGAAAGTCTGATCTCTCAGTGTGGTATTTAAAATAGTCTACATATTGGTCATAGAAAAACATGAGGATGAGAATGCATTTTAAGTTTTGCCCCCTTCCAGAACAAGGTGTGTGGAGCGTAAGTAGGGACATCTGTCTGTGCAGTCTTTCCCTGACCTGCACATCTGAAAATAGCTCATGCAACACAGTGAGCTGTTGTTTATAAAACACATCCACCAGTTAAGAATATTATGCTCATTTTTCATACAGTGTATGCTGTTTACATCACTTCCTTCACTTCACTTCTAAGAACAAATTCCTACTAAAGCCATAGCCAGAACATGGGGAAAGCACCTACAGACTGACATTTTGAGAAAGAGCAGTTTTCCCTCTTACTGAAGCTGTGTAGCAGTGCAGCAAGGCATTTGGGATTCCTTGTGTGAAAGAGGAAAGGGTATGATTTGGTAGCCTAGATGTTAGGGTACAGAATTAGAGAGATTAAGGTGTATGCTCTAAATGCTTGCTTCTCTGACCTGTTCATTACTTTGTCTACAGTAGAGCAGTTTCAAGAGGAGTGAATGAAAAGGTTACTTATGCCTTTCTGGCTTGGTGATGAAAGGTATGTGTTTGAACACTGTCAAGCTGAAAACATCCATTGTTTTCTAGGTGAATGATTTAACTGTTAAACTGCTGATTAGTGTTTGCTGCCCTCTTCTCTGTCAACTCTTAAAAAATAGGTTAAGGGCCCTAGCCCATGTTTTCTGCAAAGCAGTCTTTTAGAGAAGCCTTTTCATGACCAGGGAGCCCTGAGGAGCAGAAAGAACATCTGCTTTTTTGGTGCCTGTCCCCTAAATGATGTCTGGTGACAAAAGCCCAATCTTGGATTCCAGCTGTGTGTATGTGGGAGCACTGAGCTGCTGAGACTGAAGTAGTTCAGGGCATGCTTGGGAGTATAGCTCCTGGTGCCTGGGGAGCTGGAAATCAGATAGGGAGGCATCTTGTAATTGCAGGTGCCTGTAGGTACAGCAGCTGTTGAACAAGTTGTTTTAAATAACAAGTTTGAACCTGAACAATACAATTCTGCTTAATGCTTGCTATAAGATTTCATTACATTTAGTCTGTACAACCTAATTAATGCAGTTAGTTTTCTTCAGAAACAGTTTATTTTTAAATTAGAATTTATTGGTGGTGGTTGTTTTTTTTTCCACCAAAAAATGATACTTTCTCATATCTGAAGATGGGTTAGGAGGATTGAGCTAGGGACCACTTTTCAGCAATGTGGACACACACAGGGACAAGGGAGGGACACCTGCAGTATATTAAAAGCAAAAATCCTTTTGGCATCATAACAACCCCATACAGCAGTCCAAGCTGGGAACTGGCTGGCTGAAAAGTAGCCTTGCAGCAAAAAGGGAGGTGTATCCAAAATCAGTTGTTTGCGCTTCTGATGGACAATGAGTTGAATTTGTGTGAGCAGTGTTCCTGTGTTGTGAGGACATCTACCCATAGACTGGGCTGGGTTTGATCTGTCTTCAGCTGCCTAAACTGAGGGTAAAGAGTAAACAACCAGACTCTTTTCAGAGGTGTGCAGTGGAAGAACAACTTGGAACAAGGAAAATTTCAGACATGCAAGAAAAAAACCTATTCCCATCGAGACCAGATAAGTCGTGACACAGTTTGCCTAGAGAGGCTGTGGCTTTTCCATTTCTTGGAGATACAAACCCTTACCTGCACATGGCCCTGGACAGCCTGTCCTGGCTTTGACGTTGCCTCTGCTTTGAGCACAGGTTGCTGTCACAGGTTACCCTGGCACTTTGAGCAGGAGTCACACCAAATGGCCTTGAGAGGTCCAGTTCAGGCTTGGTTACCCTTTGATAACTATTAGACCTGAACTAGTTTTAGGTGATTCAGTTTGGGAACAGGTGGGTTCTCTGCAGTAACTAAGCTTGGTCCCATTTGGGCAACTGGATTAGTGCTCAGTACCAGACTTGGTACCGTATTCAGGCCAGCTGCTTCACATCCATACACGGTGATACAGCACACAAAGAGTACAGACATACCCAGTCACCTTCCATGCCACTCTCCAGGTACAAACATCCTTAACCAGAACTATCAATGACAGGGAACCATCATTATGTGCTTGAACAATATCAGACAATATGGTATAGCACCAAAAAACCCTTTTCCTAGCTTCTTTCTTTCAAGTTCACACATCTTCTGGTGTAATGTTTTTTTTCCCAGCATGTGCCTTCTATAGATCTATATGATTAAGAGAGTAAATAAGGCTGAGCTAGAAGCATTTATTAATAAACAAGTTTTTTGACAAGTTTGGGTTTTTTTTAATTAATAAACAAGTTTTTTTACAGTGAATGTTCCATCCAGACAGCAAGAATTTACACTGAGTTTTTTTCCCTTCACTACTATTCTTACACTCTAAGTATTTTTCAACAAGAAGTTTTTCAATTTAAGGGAATGGACACTCACCTAATGTATCTCCTTTATACAAATAACCCTAAATTTTGAGTAGGTCATATTTGTAGGATACCATTCAACATTATTATACTATATATATATATAT
>WEIU01003290.1:25390-41695 GCA_013389925.1 Aegithalos caudatus
AACTAAATATTTTTAGTCAGTTTTCACTTTGTAACCTTTCATGGGAACTAAATCAATTTGAGAAAGAAATCCTGTTTGAATTTAATTTAGTAAGCTTATTAATGATGGTAAGGGTTAGATTTTTGCAAAGAAAAATTACATTTACTGTATTTCAAAAATGTTTTACTGTATGAAGAATATGATATATATAACTAGAAGTAATGGGAGCAAATTAAAAATAATTTAAACTTCCTGAAAATGAGTTCTATTAGACTGTAGAATAAGTTCCCAGGGGAAACTGTAGAAGGCTCATTATATGGCTTATTTAAAGCTAGATTAGATGAAATGCCTGAAGGGAGCAAGCTTGGGCTGTTTCCTGTGAGGTTGAAGGAGATTACCTCAGAGGTATTTTTTCCTTCTGAAATATTTTATTCTGTGATGTGGTCTTGGTAAGTTTTGTACATCTGTATATGGGAATGTTCTGTAGGTACTCCTCTTTCTACCAGACTTCTGTGTGATTTTAAAAATTAAGGCATTGTAGGAGTTTACAGGTCTTTTTACTGATATATATCACACTGACTGTGATTAAAACCAATATTTTTTTAATAAAACATCAGGAATAACTTGACAAAGGTAGAAGTATGTGGATATTTACTTAATTTTTCTTTTAGAGTTAGAAGTTTGCTGTTAAGGTGGTTGTCTTTAGAACCTTGACTCTGTATATCCATGAGCGGTCTGAGCTTGATGCTTTGTCCTGTCCACAGGGATGCAGCCCTTGTTGAGCCCAGTGTGTGTTTTGTGTGCTGGGGGTGACTCAGGCCACTGCCAGGGCTGAGCCACAGTTCCCATGGGTACACAAGGGAGGTTGCTGTGGAGCTGCTCTGTAAAAGCCCAGATCTATCTGTTTTATCACTCTCTGTATCAGTGACTGTATAGCTATTCCATATGGAGTGGAATAGCCCCAAAGTGAAAGGATGTAAAAGAATGGCTGCGTAGGCTTTACTGAGTGGCTGGCTGGTTTTCTTACCTGCTGCTCTGGCAAGAGCAGGACTCTGCAGTTTCAAAGACATTCTCTGTCCATTTTCCATGGGTATATATGAAAACTCTTCAACATTTTTTAAATTTCTACTTTAGTCTTCATTATAAACTCATAAGTCATGTATGATCTGAACTTCCCTTATTTGTGTTTTTTACTTACACAAAATGAGATAGTTTCTTCTACAGTCGCTTTAGAAAAGATTTTGTACTAAACAAAAGAGTTTGCTGGTCTTTATAGTACTCTATTTGCTTTTTTGGCAAGTACTCAATCAGGATGGAAACTCCCAAAATAACTACAGAACCAGTGGCCTATAAATTTACAATTCTACCATGTGAATCCACAGTATTTGCTCCAACAAGTTCTGATTTGGTAGCTAATGCCAAAGGGAGTGTAGACATTCATTTAATTTTGGATCATTAGATCCAAAGCTGTTGTGGTGGTTATGGCACACTATTATTTTTGTCCCTGTCAAAACCAATGAACAATTGTACTAGTGATTGGCTTAGCTGACCAGAGATGCTCAAAACAGAAGATTGATGATGAAGAGCTGGACCATGCATAGAATGTTTCAAGGGGAAATTAAGTTTTAGTTTGAAATATATTTATTTAGAATTTGCATTAATGTTGCCATATAATTGCAGTGCTTTCATAAAGAAAGACACCTGTAGTTTATAGTAAATCTAAACAATTCATAGATTATTTGTTATTTTTTACTTGGAATGATTTTCTTTGGCCAATAGTTAAGTAAGTTCAGTTCCTGTAATACAACAAACATCTTCATCACCAGAGACTATATTGTTATCCACTGCAATCATCATGCATGGCATGTGCACAAACAAGTTTCCTTAAAATTGTGATTAAACTTTACCACTTCCAGTGATACTGCTACATGAGCTTTCTGATTATACTGGGTTTGCATGGCAAGGTTTTGGTACTGGATGGACTACAATGATGGCTTCTGTGAGAAGCTTCTAGAAATTCCCCTATGTCCAGCAGAGCCCATGTCAGGCAGCTCCAAAAAGGACTTGCTGCTGGCCAAGGCTGTGCCAGCCAGGGATTATGACAGTGCTTCTGACAAAGTTCAGAGGAAAAAAGTTACTGCACAGGAGAGAGGAGTGAGAATATGTGAGAGCAACAACCCTGCAGACCCCAGGGTCAGTGCAGAAGGAGGGGTGGGAGATGCTCCAGGCTCTGGAGCTGAGATTCCCCTGCAGTCCCTGGTGCAGCCTCTAGTGCAGTCCCTGGTGCAGTCCCTGGTGCAGGCCCTGCTGCAGGCTCTGGTGCAGGTCCTGGTGCAGGTCCTGGTGCAGTCCCTGGTGCAGTCCCTGGTGCAGGCCCTGCAGCCTATGAAGGTCCATGGGAGAGCAGAGATCCAGCTGCAGTCCCTGGAGGATCCAACAACAAAGCAGGGGGATGCCCACAGGAGGCTGTGACCCTGTGCTGGAGCAGGCTCCTGGCAGGACTTGTGACTGTGGGGGACCCACGCTGGAACAGCCTGTCCCTAAAGGACTGCATCCTACAGGAGGCACAGACCCATGCTGGAACAGTTTGTGCAGAGCTGTAGTCCATGGGAAGGACTCATGCTGGAGAAATCCCTAGAGGGCTGTATCCTGTGGGAGGGACCCCACACTGGAGCAGGGGAAGCCTGTGAGGAGTCCTCCCCCTGAGGAGAAGGAGCAGCAGAGACAATGAGTGATGAACTGACCACAGCCCCCATTCCCCATCCTCCTGTGAAAGAAGCTGAGGGTGGAGTAGAGGGAAAGTGTTTAAAAGCTTGGTTTCATTTCTCATTATTCTCCTCTGATTTGATTTGTAATAAATTCAATGAATTTCCCCAAGTCAAGTCTGTTTTGCCCATGATGGTCACTTGCTGAGGGATCTCTCCCCTGCCCCGCTGAGGAGGGCAGTGACAGAGGGGCTTTGGTGGGAACATGGGACCCAGCCAGAGTCAACCCACCACATGAGCTTTATCTGAACAACTCTCTTCTTCTTCCAATTACTGTTTAATTTTAATTTTTCTTTTAGCTCAGAGGTTGTCCTATTCCTTATATTGAAATCTGCTATGAAATTTTTGGTTTCTGCAGAGTTTTTCAGTTTAAATTGCTCACTACCCTTTTAAACATTTCTCCACATTTTAATCTATCTGCTTGGGCCACTTGGGGATTGTGTGTTTTAAAACTGTGTGATCATAATGAGACACTGGCAAAAATGGGATATTAATCGGTGCAAAATTACAAACCTGGGAGGCACAGATGAATAGTTTTGTATACTCACTATATTAGGGATATTGTTTCTACAACACGTTTTTGCCCACTATTTAATGGTAACAACCAAATTTGAAGCAATGGCTTGAATGAGTAGGAAAGAGATTAAAATATTGACCAGGCAGCAAAATGTTTCGATTTCATTAATATACATATGGCCACCAGGTGGAGACTTTGCTTTACCTTTTCCTAAACCAAAGAACCAAAGCTGCAAAAGAAGATATCAGCCTAAGAAGCCATTTGCACAAAAATAAAATAATCCCATTTATTTTCCAGGTCTTCCTGTAGATAATTCTTGCAATGAAAAGTTTCTCAAGCTGATCTGAGGAGGCTAAGCCTTCATTCTTTGAAAAAAAAAAGAAAAGCATAGAATATAAGATTTAGCAATATATTGCTGAATTGTTTCATGAAATAATGGAATTTGCTAAAGTTAAATATGTTCTATCTGCTCAATTCTTCTTTTTAAGTGGCAGGGAATTGACCAATCTCGAATTATTGTCATTAAAAATGACCTAGTTATAAAAACTCTTTGGCCTTTAGAATTTGTAGCAGGTTTAAATAACATTTATCTTTGTGTAGCATAGTTAATAGCAAAGACATAATTGCATGCTTTTCTGTAAGTGGAAGTCCCTAAATGCAAATACTAATAGACAGTGTCATCTATAACAATCTGCAAATTTATGGAGGAAATTGGTTTTCCAGGCTAGCTATTTATTAATGTGGAGGAGAGTAATATTAAATTGGAGCTCCACCATATTTCTTTACATTTTTATACAATGAAGAGGCTTCAGAAAGAGATGAGGACCCATTGCCCTGTAACTAATCTGTCTGCAGAGAGTTTCAGTAATGGGGCAGGAACATAAAGCAGTTTTTCTTTTCTGATCAGCAATAATAGTACTTTCCAGCTACAAACTATTTGGAAAAGGGAGATATGTGAACAAATCTGGGGGCTGAGTTGCAAGTGAATAAAGGTAATAAAAGGCTGATACCATGAATTAGATAATTTTGTGTGGGAGTGTGTCCAAAAAAAAAAAAAAAGAGGATGAGTTGATCTTGTATAGGTAAAAAATCCACGTAGATCTGGTTTAAAAGGGTGCATGTGACAGTATTGAGTGACAGAGCAATGAAAGCTGCAGTCAGGTGAGGAATGAGGCTGGTGGCAGGTAGAGGGGTCTCAGGGATTCCAACACTCTTCTGCTACTCTGCACTTCAGTGTGCTTAGTTTATTCCCTGGTTTTCATCCTGAAGACATTTGGGCAAAAGAAGGGATGCCAACCTTGTTGCTGCTTTTGGCATGTTCCATCAGCTGATATATCTGAAAAATGCTTATTTGAAAAAAAGAACAAATGGAATTAAAGCTTAAGCCAGGGCTGGTGGCATCTGCTTTTGGCTGGGGGATAAATACAATATTTGTCTGTTGCAGTGAGAGGGAGTTGTGGAATGGAAAGAGATGCTCTTGTAGAAAAATGGTTATTGTTTTAAAAAAGGAAAATTAAATATAAATAAATAAATAAATACTAGAAAAACAATTTTAAAGATCCCAAAGGACTTTTAGGATCAAGTTGTGCATGGGAATTGGACAGTTGAGGAATTTTCTACAGACTTTGATTTGCTCTAGATTTGGTATGGAACCTGAGGGTACTTATAAAGCTGTGAGGGTACCCAGTGAATTCTGCTGGGATTACTGTTGCATCTAAATGCATTTCTGGGCCACACTCGTGCTTTGTGTGCTGTGGAAAAGATTCAGGGTGCCTTAGGCAGGCTGGTCTGGATGTGCTTTCAGTTTTCTGTTAGAGCTTTTTTTTTTTTCCCCTATTATCCATATCTGTCTTCTGTTTTTTTCTTGAGATAGAGAACAAGCTTTGGAAAAGCATTTCATCTTAATTTGAAGTCATCACATTAATTCATTCATCATGGCTAATTGACCATTTGTCATTAGAGATATGGATCTTTAGTTTTATTGTGAATTTGCCTTTTTTATCTTCCAGACATCGGTGGTATTTGGTGCTCCTCAGTTTGTCTTTCTAGGGAGTTCATTATGAATCATTATAAAAATAATTCACAAAGGCTAAAAAGAATTAACACTTAAACTGTGCTTTAGTGCTGTTTGTAGATGTGGGATGTGTGGCACTCCAAGGGCAGGTTCTCCTGGAGTGGGCCATTTGTGCCGTATGGACTCAGAGCTCCATGTGGTTAGAAGGAAGAGAATCTAGCACTCAAAATAAGATCTGGAAACTGCTTGATGCCCCTCATTTGTGGAAGGCAGCTCATGGGATGCCACTGTTAGTGTGTAAGTGGGGGAAAGCTTGTGCTCACATCTGTAAGGTTCATCCTCGTTAGATCTTCTATGGTGGTGCAATCCACAGATCATCAAGGTGAGATTTTGATTATATTACTGAGATTTGATTTATAAAAGAGAACTGTTACATAATCTGCAGGTTTAATGTGTCCCTTAATATTTTCCTTTCTTTTTGAATTTATACTGTTTTCTTCTATGTATTTCAGAGCAAAAGACTTTCAGCAGGTTCTTTAAAGGGCAGTGAGGTTGGTAGAGCTTATTTAGTGGCCATTATGCATAAGCCAGAGAATAGCATTAATTGCAGCAAAATATTAAGCCCCTTATTGAGATTTTTTTTAAATACAGCTTTGTGATTTGTTGAAATAAATCAGACTAACATAGACTGTCATGGACATTATTTGCATTTGATCAATTCATGTGCTGGCCTAAGCTGCTGAACTATTCAATCTGAAGGTATTCACTATTGTCCTTGTTCCTGTAGATATCACAGAGGAGAAGATTAAGAGCATTATAACTTTAACATAAAACTCAGAAGCAATATAATAGGAAAAGATAGTCTACATACAACAAAAGGAAAATTTGCACGGGCTTACTTTTATCCAAACATTTGACCTCCAGCTTAGATGGCTTAAAAAAGAGGAAGAAAAACTTGTACCAATTTGTCCTGGTGAAGTAATCTGAAAGTTAACACACTGGGAAATATTTCTCCCTAACTCTAAACTGGATGTGCATTTTTTTTTAAATTAAAATCTGCATTTCTTGTTCCAGCCCCGTGACGGTCAGCCTACCGTCCTGTTGGAAAATAATAATGTTCTGCATTTATTCATCATTCCTCATCAAAATATCTAGAAATCTGCTTTTCTGGTATATCAGTTGTCTCATGGTTCAGATCTTCCACTATCTCTTTCTGTAAGCAGCACTGAGTTTGAACTGTCTTCAGAGCACTTGACAGCTCTGTCTCTGGTTGTGTCTTGGATCCTGTGTTCTGTCAAGTCCCCTTGACCTGGCTTTTTAAACCTCCCTGAAGTTCAAACACTGGTTTTGCTGGTAACATCCTCACAGTAGTTTATGATTTTATCATGCCGTCCTTCAGGAGAGGAACATTTAGAATTTCAGTTTTTGACATATATACTAGAGCTGAGTCCATAGCAATATAAAGTAAAGAAATTCTTAAATCTGAATCACTCTAAAAGTCTCAAAGCATAGACATACGCCATTTCAAGTTGTTACAATTTAGCTTTATCTGGTCATGATGAATTTCCCAGTGTTGAATACAGAATTGATGGTTGTGGAAATCACTTTTGGCTGTGCAGATCTTGCCACTGTAAGGTTAGAGGCACGTAAGGAGAAAGGGGGATTGAAGGCATCACTTTTTGTACATTTATTGTCTTCAGTGTTGTTAATTTAAAGAAAAAGTCTCAGTCCCAAGAGGATGGGTCACAATTTTATGTAAATTCTTATATTCAAATAATGGTACTGCCTGATTCAAGAAGGATTGTATTAAGTAAAGAAAGTTCTGCAGGAGTCCAGAAAAAAGTACACAGGTAGCAACTTTCCAGTCATCCTCCCCACCAGCAAAATTGGATCTACAGGGATTTGAATGTGCTCACCTCATTTCAATCTCTGTTTATTTGAATCCATTATGTATTTTATATATCTTATTCTGACAAAACAATCAAACAGAATAGGAATGACATATTTAAGGCTGGTTATAGTAGGTGGTGTAAAAAAAGTGAGTTGTTCTGGCTACTAAATCATTCTAATAAAGAACAGCATTGCTTATTTTTATTTTATGGTCTCCTGAACAATAACAACAGTAGCTTCTCCACTATTTTCTTTTTTAGTGGGAGCAAATGTTCTGGAGAATAAGATGGGAAAAAAAATCAGAAGTATTGAAATAATTATGCTAATATTCAAAACAATGATTTGCATGTCACTGCTATATTAAAAATGCTTCCTTCTTTTTCTGTTTGTTGTGGTTTTTTGGTGGGTTTTTTTTGTTTTTTTTTTTTTTTTTTTTTTTAAATATAAAAAATCTCACACAATAANTTTTTTTTTAGATATAAAACATCTATCAAGTAAACAGGAAAGGAAAACTGTCTTTTTCTGAGTGGTTTCATTTCCAGTGTTTCTTCAGCTTCCCCTCAAGGGTCAGACTCAATAAACAGCTGTGCACTATGTGTGAATAAAATCAACGTTGCAGAACCGCATAGCACACCAACAGAAAAAGGTTTTAATTCTTTTCTTTTTGAGTGTAACTGGGACACTTATGAGTTTAACTTTTCTCATTCCAGTATTTACTCTTGGTGCTTGCACCAAGGAAGAATTCAAAACAAGAAACAGCTGGAGCCTTTTCTTTACACTTCACCTGCTATTCACATCAATAACCCTCCAAAACACAAATGTGCTGGCAAGTCACACACAATTTTCACTGCACCCACTTTCGTGTGGAGAACAAAAGTGGCTTCATCATCTCACTCAGGATAATAAGCATTAGAAATCTGCATGACACCATTTTCTGGGAAAACTCTTATTTCCTGTGTTACAGGACAAAACCTGACTCACACATAAAGGATATTCTGATTTATATTAAAAAAAAAAGAAAAAGATACATGTATTTTCTTCATTTGTGTGCATGTTTTCTTTTTTTCTTCTTGGATCACGAAGAACAAGATACACCTGTTAATAGGTGGAGACACAAACCACAGCATTTATATATGCAGAGGGTGTATTGTTTATGAATCTCTTCCTCAATGGTTGTAAAACACTTGGAGAGAGGTGCTGGACTGCACCACTCTTGTGGTGAACAGTCATGGAGGAGAGCTTGGGTCTGTGGCAAGTTTTGCTAGCAGATGTAATAAAAGTATTGTCTGTGTAACAGTGTGTATGGGCTCCAACTTTGCTTCCCAGGTAGTTGCCTGAGGAGGCCTTGCTGATGGGGGCAAGGACACAGAGATGGATGGGCAATGGAGTGTTACAAATCCTCACAGATTTACTCTGGGGCACTTCAGAGTTTCAGAGGAGATTGCATATTTCATTCTATGCCAGGCTAGGCTGCAAACATGGGCTGAATGAGTCTTTCTGGTTTACCAAATTAATCTTCCAGCTCTTCTAAGTCATCCAGAGAAATGGGAACAGTTTTGCACTCATCTTGCTGATGTACTCACAATGGCACAAGAAAAGTCTTTTCTTCCTGCTCCTATAGGATCTAATGTTTCGTAAAGCATTAAAGCATAAAAGAGAGACTGTTTTTAAAATCCTTGGAAGCTTTTCAGGGTTTTCTGCAAGTAAAACAATTTTCTTCATGCACAAGTCCAAGTAGTCCACATGGAATAAGGTTTTCTCGATTGCCTGTCTCAGAAATGAAAACTGGGGTAATGGTGGTTTCATTTTTTCATGGTTAAGATTTGTAAGTAGAACATATTCATGCTTTGATACATGTAATGATGTGTGGTATAATATTACTTGTCATACACAGGTGAGCCATTCTGACATAAGATAATTTTGAAAATTAAGGTGCAAGACAGTGTTCTGACTTCCAGCAGAGATCTTGATTTGGGTGTGGTGGAGGGTAAAAAGGGAAGAGAACCACAGCCGAGCCATTCAGGTGTTGATTAAGACAGGCCGCTGCAATACAGACATGTAATTCATGTAGGAAAATACTTATTGCCTGTCCACGTCAAAAAACTCTCATAAGTTGTAATCTCAGGAATACCAGTATTTCTCTTAAGGTGACATACTTTGAGAAATACAGAAGAACTTAATTGATATTGGAGCAAATCACAGGCTGATTCTTTTCCACAATTAAAAAAAAAAAAAATAATAGACACAGATAAATTAATAGGCAAATAGGGATTTTAGTAATACCCATAATGGTCCAGGCAGTGCAAATAAGTGTCATCTTTCTTACAGTACTGTGTTTCTATATTCACTTATATAGCTTGATATATAAGGAAATGGGAAATGGGCTTGAAAGGGGAATGGGCCAAGCCATCTATGATGACTTGTACCTCCCTGAAACAGGCTCATTGAAAAGTTATCTGTGTTATCTTATGTGTAAGCCTCAGCCAGTGGAGATAAATAAACACACTGGGGGAAGTTGTTCATCTCATGAATAAGCGTCCTGGGAGGTGCTTTAACCATCTTGCTTTTGTGTGTGAACTACAGAGGTAAAGAGACAGAAAACCTCCTTAGATGCCTAAATTTAGTGTGGTTGTATCCTGTCTCTAGCATGCAGCCCTGAGCTGGGCAGGACAATTAGTCAGTTGCTGCCCTGTTCCACAGGGCTCCACAGTCAGAGTGCAGGCGACAGAGCTCTCTCAGAAGCAGCTCTACATTAAGAGCCTAATGACTAACTCTCATTTTCTGAACCATAACACTAAATCTTGGCTTGTCATTTTTAGGTGTTAGCTTGCTTTAAGTTGTTTGAGTCTGACCTCCAGCCTCTATAGTGGAAAAACCAATACCCAATTCTATTCATTTATCTATTTAATCCAAACTGGAAATTAGTTTCCTTGTAGCTTGAGCCTTGAAGGAGGCAGCAACCTTAGTGTGAATTATCAGTGGATCACGATAAAGTAGCAGGACTCTCACTGGCAGATCTGTCTGTGCACTAACAGAGTGTGCTCAGGGACAACTTCTTCTGCACATTTGACGGTTTGACAGACATGATTTTTTTTCCTGATCCTTAGAAGAAACAGAAAGATTTTTTTAGACTTCCTAAAGATGCTGATTCCCAAAGCTCTGTATTGTGAGTTTTTTATTAAAGCATTCCAGTGTCACAGCATCCAGACTCATGCTGTCCTAGTTGATAGTCAGGGGGGATGTTTGCAGGACTGACTGCACACTGACCTCGGGTTTCCAGCAGCAGCAAAAATGCCTCAGGGAAACTCAAGAGATTTATCATAATGCTGTTTGTTTATAGGAACTTTCAGGTACAACAGAGACTGACAAGTACTGTACCACACAGCTTGAACAGTAAAGAACTTAGCAATAACAATATAGACAGACAGGTAGTCCAATATTTACATCATATACAAAACTTTTCTCTGCTCGATGATGTTAAGAATTCCCGAGAGCTGTTTTCCTTGATATGCTGACGTTGCTGGGCCTACAGTTCAACACACAGTACTGGGTATAAATTCACAGGGCCTTTTTTCTCCCTCCCTGATTCCATAAGATCAGTCAAACTTTTCATAAAGTAGAATGTTTTAAGGAGAATTTGGCTTCATAGATACATGTGATTTTTCAGAGGCACCACCCTGACCTTGTGATGCAGATGTAGAATAAAAATCATGAAAATTTGCTGGCTGCAGTTTGGCTTTTCTGTTTAGGTTGTAAAAGGGAGGGGTAAAGCCCCCACTGATGAACTGAAGAGCTTATTAGCTGTAAGGCAGGTTCCAATTAGAGAATCTCAGTTTTCCTTTGATGTAAAGACCTCACTTAGGTACCTACATTGCCCATTGCTGCAAAATCTGAGTAAGTCACAGAAATATATTTTTCTCCTAAACTTGCTATGCAAAAGAAAGAGAAGTTTGTATCCTTGCTGCTCAGATAGTGCTCTGAAATTAAAGTCCCAGTCCACAGACCTTTGTGCAAACTTTGAGTTTTAAGAGATTGAAAATAAACACTGAATTCCAAGTACAGAGTAATTAAAAATTTTAATACTCCAGGTCCTCTATAGGGTGCCTGGGAAGTGTTGGAATCACCATCCCTGGGAAGTGTTCAAAAGGTCTCTGGATGTGGCACCTGGAGACATGGTTTAGTAGTAAACACAGTGATGCTGTGTTAATGGTTGGACACAATGATCTTGAAAGGCTTTTCCATCCTTAAAAATTCTGTGATCTAAATATACAGGTTTTTAACTTGAATGTTTGTTCAGGCCTGAGGGTGGGATGAATCGCTCCCTGCATATTCTCCACTGGCCACAGATGGAGCATCAGCTTCCAGATGAGAGCAGGCACCTGCCCTGCAGGGCTCTGAAGATGAATGAGACGAGTTTGGATCTACACCAGGAGGCTCCCAGAAGGCACATGCTCAGGCACCAGTGCCCCCTCGGTGTTGCTGTTGGTTGTTCAGGTGGCTCTGGGCTCGGCACACGTCCTTGGCACAGCTGCTGGTGCTCCCTGGGCTGTGAGCACATAAAGGTCTGGCAAGTAATTGAAAGTAGATCACATACCATAAGGTTCCTGAATTCCAGATAGGAAATTATTGGAATGTTTTACTTTCCAGTAATTTCCACAAATGTTTGGGGAATTTGTTTCAAAATATTATGCAATCATTAGGTAAGTTTTTTTCCCTTTTTACTTTCAAAACTCAGGGCAGCTCAGATTTCAGCTCAGATTTCATCTTCACAAGTATTTCCCTCAGGTTTAGTTACTCTTTTTAGAAAAATTGATTTATTTACTGCTTTTACAGGTTTTTTGTGTGTTTCTTTTTTTTGAAACAGTTATTATGTCTTTACCTGCAGGTAATACCACCTTTTTTAATTCTGTGAGTTGAATAATGTTATACCTATGCAAGTTACTACCGTTCATGAAAAATAAAATAGAACCATAAATGAACTGAACACTTCAGAGTTTATGCTCTCCCAAGCAAGGAAAATAATTTAATTTGCAGGGTGGATGACAGGAGTATAGAGGATAATAAATTAAATAAATAAATAAAACCGCCAAACCCAAAAACAAACAACAAAAAACCCAAACCACAAAAAACCCAAACCACAAACCAAACACAAAACCTGTAATTCAAAAGTCAAGATTTTCAGGATTTTTTTATATATATAAATATATATATGCACATTTGAGTATGAAAAACGAATGCATAATCTTCTGATCAACCACCCTTGAAATAAACCATGAGAAAAAGGACACAGAAATTACACTTATGGCAGCTTATTATACTCTCCAGAGTCACTCCCCCACTATTGGTCTTACAAATTGGTGGCTGATTGAAGTCTAGACTGCAAACCACATTGGATTGTGCAGATCTCAAACCACACAAGAATGGAAAGTATTATAGCAGCTGTTACCATGGACGTTGACAGAAATCTGAAAAGTGCAAAGGATAAACATAACAAAAAAATAAAACCTTTCCAGATGGCTGTACAGCTCCCTAAAAATATACACTGCCACTGAAGGCTGGCTGGATTGAAAAGATATGTTGTCTAAAATAAAAAAGCAGTAGAAGCTGCTGTATTAAAAAAAAAAAAAAAAGAAAAAGAAAAAAAAAGAAAAACAAAGTAGAAAAAATATTGTAAGATGTTGATAAGTGAATTTTTTCTCCAGTCTCTGTAGAATTTAACTCTGTAATATAAAGCTGCATATGGGAGATATAACTAATATTAGTGAATAGATAATAATGTAAAAACCATGCTACTGAGCACGGCTAGATAGTTAAGTGATAAATGCTATTTGGCTACATTTTGATAAAACAATATTAGAGTAAGAAAAGCAACCAATTCCAGTGTTGACAAGTCTGCCTGCTTCTTTTCCATCCAAGTCTCACCACGCATGTCCATGGCAGTGTCACCTCAAGATTAGACTAACGTGACTGATTTATAGGAGGCTGGTTTTGGTATGTGGGCCCCAGCAAGTAAAAGAAATGAAGCTGGAACTCATGCATGAGAGCTTGTCAGTGTCTGCAAATTGTAGTTCCCCTGAATAACTGCCTGCTGTTTAAGATGAATGGCAATTCCATATATCATGACACATAGTGAACACCATTAGCAGATTTATTTCTGGGTATCAAAGTGCACCTGATTACCTTCTACTTTCAGAAACTTTTGCCAGTTTGCCTGAAAGCTCTCTCACCCATTTGTCTGCTGGAAAAAGATAAAAAGGAGATAATCATCACAACTCCTCCCTTTTCAAGACCTAAAGGACATAGGACTGCATTTCATGTGATCTAAAATGAGTAGTCAGTCAGTGTTTTGCAGTGTTTCAGCCTCAAATTATTTGTGACAGACTTCTAATATGTTGTCCTCATACCAACATTATTCTTCAGCTATAGTTATTCCTTTATTTTTTGTTGTATCATCCTGATATATTTCTAATCAGCTTCTACTCACATTTCATTTGGCCAAACAAACCAACCAGGCCTCCTTCACTTACCTCTTATAAAGTCTGTTTTCCTTGCCTTGATCAGCCTTCCCTGCATTTCTCAGTTTGATCAACAGTGTGGGTGAGACATTCTGGTGTTGGTCATGCACTGGGAAACAAAGAAAGGAGCAAAACAACAGCCTGACACCTTAACTTAAGAACTGTAATTTTTGAGCATTTAACTGTGATTTCTTAGTGTAATACAAACATTTTCAGTAGCATAGAGGCACATGTAGAGCAGAGAGTGATATTTCTGAAACAACTGTCTTAATTTCTACTGACTGTCAGTATAATTCCATACTCTATTGCTAATTTTAATCTAAATTGCTTCCTTTCAGGCCTAAACCCATGCAATCTAAATAATATATTAAACATGAAGGATCCAAATGAAGCCTGGCAGTCAGTCAAGGTGAGATTACAGGCTGTTTAAAATGAGCATGTGATATTTTAGAGGCAGGTGTCTCAAAGGTAATTGTCATCATCTTCTCCTTTGGATTATTCCAGAAATCATCAGGAAGATTGTGTACTTCCATTAGCCTCGACAGCTGGTTCTGCTGACGCCAGGATGTCATAAAAAGTGTGGTTAGAGTGATGCATTTCTCATGGAGAGCACATGGGTACACGTAAGAAATGCTGCTCTGAACCAGGTATTTGTCTGACTCCTTCCTCCTGCAGATAGAACAATCACAGATTATTAAACTTGAAAGAAAAGATGCCATCTGAGATTCTGTCACAGCTTTTATAAAGTGCCTTGGATGCAACCTCCGGATACAATTTCTTACTGTACAGTCCCTCACAGGAAAATGGTACAACAGACATCTCTTTTCAGATGATAGGCTCTGCTTTCCTAACCACATTTCCTAGCCAATCAACAGAGTAATAATTTTAAAAAATTATTTTAAAAATACCTGTGATTTTATGAACCTATGGGCATTTTCTACATTCTGCACTCTATATCATTCCACAGCTAAATTAGGAGGTTACATCCTGGCTTGGTAAAGTACTCACATAAAGAACAATTATTTGCAATATTTGTCATGCTTGCTTAGGTGTTCCGTGTTTTGATTAATTAAGCCTCAAGAAAGCCTCTCCCCCCAACTTTAGCAATTCTTGTTTATTAAAACCATTACAATCCTTTCTCAGGATCTTCCTGTTGAGCTATAATTTCATTATCTCAGTGACTGACTTCACTGGAGTGTTTCTGTGTGAATGCAAGAAGATTAGAATGTTAACCCTTTGTTTTGTGCATTGTACATGGTCTCTGGTATGATTATAAATCAGACATTGTAACTCCTGTATGTGTAGTAGCTCTAAGCAAAGCAGGAGCAGCAGAACAGAGCTCTAAGAATCAAAGATTAGATTGCTAAGTGTGACAAAGTCTGGGTAATCTCCATTCTAGACTGTTGAGGGAATCTAGTGCAGGAAATGCCAAGTCCAGCAGCAAGGTTTTTAATGGACTTTAAGGATTTTATGATTAGATAATATCAAAAAAGTAACAATTTTTAAAAAATAACTCTACCTCCTCCCCCAAAACTTCTGCTCTCCTGCTTCATGTCAGGGTAAACCCAGGGCTTAGATGAAATTTTGCTACTGCATGGGTGGGCATCAGGGACATTTATTTATTTCTTATTGTTCTGGGGTGACATTTAATTTTGTCATGGAGCAAAGAGGGATTTGTAGGAAGGAAGGAAGAGTAGGCAATAACAGGCTTGAAGAAACTTTTAAAGGTTCTAGTCAAGTAGAGGCAAATGCAAGAGACTGATCTGTTCTTTTCCCCTGTCCCTACCCTGCCAGCTAAATCACTGGTGTCTTCCAGCAAGAGCCTTCGCCCCATAGAAAGGATTCTGGCACAGACTCAGCATGGGCACATGCTCAGAACATAGATCCCACCTTCCTGGATGTGGGAAGTAAGGATTATAGTTCCCAGGCTTGTCAGCTTCCCAGAGCTTCTTCCTTTGTTCCCCCAGAGACCATTTATAAAAAAAAATAAAAATATATCTGTGTCTCTACCATGTCCTTCCTTCCTTCCTTCCTTCCTTCCTTCCTTCCTTCAGCATAATGTTTATTTCCGTAGGGTGTCCTTCTTCTGGCTCAGTTTCTCATTCTTCAGTCCCTAACAGGAAAAGACAGTGTCCTACACCACCTCTAAAATCACCTTTTTGTTCTTTTCATCATGTCAGGAGGAGGATCTGCACCAGTCTCCACCCTGGAACCCTCACAGGTTTCACCCTGTTCCCAGTCTTCCCATTTTCCTGTGTTCTTTCCTGTACCTTCACCCATCAGTTGGGTTTAAGAGCAGGAGCTGGTCACACAGTGAAGGAAGTGACACGTTATTCTTCTGCCTTCTTTCAGCTCCTGCTCCCAATCAGGGAAGTTGTCAGGGAGGCAGAAACAAGAGAAAGTAGGGACAAAAAAAAAGTAGGCACCAAAGCTGCCCTTGGCAGCTGCCTCCCAAGATTATGCTTGAAATCAATCCTGCTAATAATTGGAGTATTAATACTCTGAAGGAAAATATAATCTTTATATAACATCACCTGTTATCAAAGGGTTTTTTTTGGTTTTTTTTTGGTTTTTTTTTTGTCTGATCAGCCTTTTACCCTAGTTTAATTTAGGTGTTTTTTTTTT
>WEIU01003290.1:41845-52585 GCA_013389925.1 Aegithalos caudatus
TTCTACCACCCTGTGTAGAAATTTGGTTCTGCAGGTGGAGATGATGACAATTAATAGGGAATGTGGAGTGGATTGAAGAGCTGTTAGGAGAGAGTGTGCAGAAGGGGATACTGGGACAAAGAAAGGCTACTGTTAGTATCCTCAGGGGACCAATCTGTGACAGGTCCTGTTTAATGTATTTGTTAATTAAATACAGAAAACTAAATATGGGATTCTGAAATTCAGAACTGATCATAAAGCTGGGATGTAAGGCTGAAACAGAGGGCTGGGAAGTGAATCATCCATTAAAAGAAGGCAGGGTGGATCTGATAACTCAGGCTGCCAAAATGAAAATAGAGATGAAGACGAGATGAAAGTTGAGAGTTTCAAATTACAATACTTGGCACTCAAAAACCAATAGTACTTTTTTTTCTATAAACAGAGGATTTCTAAATTGGAAAACAAAAAAGATCATTTGTTAGATGGAAGATAACTATGAGCTGCCAAGGAATTAACTTGGCTCCAGGTGTTTTCCATTGTAAAAAGTGTTATTTAAACCTTAGTTGACAGAATAAAAGATTTTGTCTTTTTAACCTTACCAACTGAGTGTCAAAAGGGATAACTTTTTGCAGATACTTTTGGAGAACAAATATCAAACAAGAAAAAGTTCTAAAATTAAAAAAATTAAATTTGGTCTTCATGAAGTGTAGGGGAAAAAAAAAGAAAAAGGGTGAATTACTAGAATGGTGTTCTAAATAGCCAGCTGGAGAAGGAATCAAAATTGGTTTAAGATGATGTTTGGTAAGCTGCTGAGAGGGATTGCATATTAAAATAAGGGAGTTTAAGGTTGCTGTGGATGAACAAATCCTTGGACATTTGATGCCTCTGAGATGAGAGTATATCTTGATCACTCTGTATATTAATGACCTTTCTGGGATGGGGCTTGCTTACAGGAAGAGTGTGGATTTTTCCCTGTTGATCCATAGAGGACTAATGGGGGTTGTGTGGGGAGAGTTGCCTTCCCCTGATTGTTGTGCAAAAAAAGAAATAACCACCTCCAGTTTTCCTTGCACGTTCAAGAGACTGAAACAGCTCAGGCTGGCAGCTACTAATTTTGACCCACTCTTCCCCAGTGTAGGATGTGGTTGGCTTTCTCAGTTCATGTAGTTTGTCTGAGTTTGCACAAAATGAGTTAATCTGAGGGCAGGTGGACAGAAAAGGTTGAACCTCAGTCACGGTAAATCTTTATTTAATAAATGCTAAATAAAATAGTGCTGTAGGGCGTTGATAGCAACACTCCATTTCATCAGCTGCATTCAATAGCTCAGGTGAACCCTTCAGTCCCATATACCTGTTAAAAATTAGTTGAAGCATGAAATCTTTAATTAGGCAAAACGTTTCTTAGAACTGTACTGAAATTTTAGTTCCTTTTTATATTTCTTCTTCTGTGAAGTTTCCCCACTCTCTTAAACATTTCCCTAAATAGCAATCTGTTCCCATAAAAAAAGTCACAGTATGCCAATAACGTACAAAGTCTCTGAAAATTTACGAAGCAAGACACATCTCAAATAATTGTAAAGTAACCTAATGATAAAGGAAGGCATTAAGATAGGAATTGATTAAATAGCAGTAAACAACTTTTTTTCCCCAAAAGTATTAACATATATTTTTAATATGTGTGTTTTACTTTGAAAAGAATGAATGACAAATAAAAACCCAGAAATGATAATAAGGACAGAATGAAATATTACTGTTCAAAATAAAAGAAAATATTTTAGTTTTGGTTAAAAAGCAATACTTTTAAATAACTTAAAAGGGTGAATGTACACACATGTTTCTAGAGAAATATTTTTCATTAGGCTGTGGGATGTTTTTTGGTTTTGGGTTGTTTTTTGTTTGTTTGGGGCTTTTTGTTTTTGTTATTATTTTTTTCCTTAAACCTGTAATTATCTTTATTTAGTTTTTGAAAACTCCTAAAATTAAGTTTTATTCGGACACAGACTCAACAGGGAAATTGATAATGAGAGCATTCAATACACCAGTGATTAAAGTGGTCCAGAAGATGCATTTCCAAGCATAGCCAAAGGAGTTTACACTATTTCAAAAGAGAAAGTATGTCATTATTGCCTTGTTTTGTGTATTCTTATATATTTTTAAGCTACTCTTTGGAGGCATCTGTTTATTGAACCACAGAGACCATTGCCTTCACCTAATATAGCAACTCTTAGGATCATAACTGAGTGATTTTGAAAGACATTTTTTTAGTCTAGACTTGAGTTCACCATGGTCTGAGGAACACAGGTGATTTAAATAGTTTTCTTTTAGGCAGGATTTGGGGAGTTTAGTGTCATGTGAATTGCAAAAATTTTCTAAAAAATCTTCTTTCCAGGACCTGGTGGGGCCTTCTCTAATATGACCTTCTCTAATTTTGTGTGAAGAGAAGAAAACCAATGCCTGCTAACTCTGATTCCCATGATCATTATTCCTTGTTCAGGTACATCTTGTGTGAATAAATATTTCCCAATACACTTTTTTGTTTGTGAAAGCTTGTAATTTTTGAGACCCCTGAAAGCAGAAACGAGGAGACATCTTTTCACTCTGAAGAAATAAATTTTAACTCTGGGATTTATGGTGAGCCTGTCCAAGTGCTTGAACAAACTAAGGTCAAGGGACCAGGTATTGTAATTTGGCTGTCTGTGCTATTGTATGGGACAAGGATTCTTGCATGCCTCTGGCCTCAGCTAACCAGTGCTCTTCCAGGCTACTCCTAAGCATGGTCTAGGAGTGAACTTGTGCCATGGAGCATTCCTTGCTGGCAGTTTAAATGTGCTGGAGAGCAAGGGAGCGTTTTCAGTGTGGGCATGGAGAGGATTGTCGTGGGTTGGGTCATTAATATCACAGAGATATAGTATCCTGTGCTAGAAGGGTAGGAGTTTCTCTTAGATAAATCACAGAGTGCTTACCCATAGAAACATGTAGGTGTAAAATGACTGGGTAGCTGAGAGTGCTGTAAAAAACATGACCAGGTCAGGTGTAATGACAAGTTCATATTCACCAAGAATATCAAAGTAGAAAGTGTTTCTGTCAAAAGAAACAAAATAGTTGTGGAGCCACGGGAAGTGTGATTTTTAGTTAAAAGTACCAACTACATAAAATTTGGGTTATGTGGGAGTAGGGGTGTTAGACTGAATCTTGGAAAGACATTCAGAATTTAAAGAATTTTTTTCCAAAGGCAACATAATTACTGGTGAAAAAGTAGAGCAAAGGAAAACATCCTTACAATGAGTTTGAATAGACCATAAAATAGTTTTTCAGGAAAAGTAGAGAAAGCCTTGCCAGCCACAGATTGTACCACTGTACTGTTTTTGGCTGGGATCGAGTTAATTTTCCTCATTGTAGCTTTTATGGTGCTATGTTTTCAATTTCTGATGAAAACAGTGCTGAAACAGTTTTAGTTATTAGAGAACAGCATCAAGGCATTTTCTGCTTCTGACTCTGCTCCCCCAAGTGAGGAAACTGAGGGTGCACAGGAACATTGGAGGGGACACAGTCAGGAAAACTGACCCCAGCTGACCAGACACCATATGGCATGCTCAGCAGTAAAAGCAGAGTAGGGGGATTTTGTCCAGGCTGCTATTTTGTGGGAACTAGCTGGCATTGTTCTCCTGGAGAAGGGAGATTGGTGTTTTAGCACGGCTTTTTTTTTCCTTGGTTTTGTTTTTCTTTGCTTCTTTTTGCCTTTATTTTTAACTTTTCCCATTGAACCGTGTTTATCTCAACCCACAAGTTTTCTCACTTCTACCCTTGTGATTCTCTCCCACATCCTGTTGCGGGGGCACGAGCGTGTGGCTGTGTGGTGCTCAGCTGCTGGCCAGAGTTAGCCTGCAACCACAACTAAACTGGAAAGGAATTAAGAACTACACTGCCTGGAAAATTCTGCCCTGAGAAGCTTGTCTAGGACTGCCAAAGACAGTTATCATGGTGCATTCATAAGATGTGAGAAACACAGAGGTGAATAAGCTGAACCTCAGAAAGATATGAAACCTGCAAGATTACTACTCCCAGGCATGTTTGTCTGAATCACAAGAGAAAAAGTTATTAATATCAATAGGCTGTCTATTGAGAGTCATTTGATACTGAGGGATAAATTTCTGCAGATTGCATAGAAAGAGATGAGAGTGCATTTATCATTAAGTCATAGAACATTAAAAGAAAAATGATAACATCTAAAGGTAATTACATTCACTTTACAGATATTCTCACCTGGTGTAAATCAGCAGATTTATTTTGCAGTAAGAATTTTAGTGATTTATAAACAAAGGAGAACTTAGCTCACTGATTCTGTTCCCATGCTGTCCTTGTAACAATGTTTGGACCAGAAACATTCACACTCATGTTTTCCAGAATTTTAAGATGCTAGGCGTTGTGAAATCATTGGCAGCCTGAGAAGTGCCATCTAATCACTCTTGTTAGCTTAATGGAAAAGCTGTTTGACCACACCAAATACTTCACAAAAACAACAAAATAGAAAGTGATTTAAAATTCCAATCAACAGGAAGATGAGCTGAATCTTGAAAGGTGCAAAAAATGCATTCCTTTCCTTGGGAGAGAATAGGGCAGATATTGCATGGAAAAAAGAAGGAATTTCTCTAGGGCTTATGCCTAAAGGGAGCTGAAAATCTCCTAGGGAGTGTTGGGTGCTCCAGATTGCCACTGAATTCTTGTGATTCTGCACTTTCTCTTAAGGTCTTAAAACAAGTATACAGCATTGTGTTTCTAAATCTGGAGGCTGGTTTGATTTTTTTTTGTTGTTGTTGTTGTTGTCATAATGAAGTATAGTTTTACTTTCCTTTCAAAATACTTGCTTTTGAAAACCATAAAAACATGCTATATTTGACAAAATGAAACTAATAATTTTGTTTGCTATTAGTATCCTCCAAGCAGTAATGTGAACTGAGGTATCAAATATTTAGTACTATGCAACACTAATATGGATATGGTGATTTCTCATTAATACTAACAACTTCAAAACTAATTCTCATTAGCTTGAAATAATTATTTAGCTGCTTAGCAAGTGATTAAATTCAAGCCGAAGTATATAATAGTTTACAAAAAAAAAAAATAAAATTGGTTGACATTACAAAATCTTAATGGTTTTATTTCTTAAAACTTATTATTGGATTGGTGTATCCATTTAAGGAATATTCTTAAAACTATGCACTGCCTTTTTATTTAGTGCACAAATTGCATCCAGTTTGGAAATGCATTTTGGATCTATCAGCTACAAATTAAGCAACAATCACAAAAATAATAAACCCCCAAATAAACCTTAGAATAATGTAATTCAGATTTTAATGGAAAAATAAAATTATTTGCCCATAAATGTTTGACTAAGCCTGTTCCTATTTTCCCCCCATATTTATAATGTTGGCATTTAAAGGTTGGAAGTAGAGTAGCATAAAGAAATAATTTCACACATGCAGAGCCCAGAAACTCAACAGTAGGAAAGAGTAAGCCTCCTAAAGCAGACATCAATTTTGGGTGGGACCGTGTCTGGGATCTGAGCTTCATCTCACTGTTTGAAAGCTTGGGCCTTTGTGCTGATGGAGAAGCCTTTTGTGCATCTTCAGTTAACTATCAGAACTATATGATCAGCAGCAATGAAAAGGATTGAGAAGCAAGTGTGAAAATGGAGTGGTGAGAAATGTTCCCTCTGCATTACAGCTTCCGTCTTGGATGGTACACAGGGAGCTTAAGTTAGGAGCTCAGGAGCAGATGCATGGATGCTATTAAAGCTCATGTGCCAAAGCATTAAAACTAGAACTGTTCCTCTCCATAAAGGACAGAAAAAAAAGAGGGCCCTCTAGCCGTAAATTCGCCAGTAAAATGCATGTGCACTGTATCATTTGGCTCAATAAAAAATGCAGCATGTGGCAAAATTTTAGACAGATAAATGTAATTAACACTGAAAGGCAGATGGCAAGGAAAAGGGACAAAGAAAGGAAAAAACCCATAAGGATGGGATACAGTGACGCTCTATGAGTGCATTAGGAATTCCATCCTCATAGAGGACAATATAGAAATGCTTTCTTAAAGAGAAGAATGTAGTGCAGATTTTTTTCTGAATTATAGTCTAAATTTTCAAGTGAGGATCAGTGCATATTGATTTATGCATTCACTGTAGTACATTGTTGTTATCCAAAGTATAAATTTCAAGCATCCTGGTGTTAAGAAATGTGTTTAAGAGCAGCAGTTATACCATTTCTTAGAGGTATGATAAGAAGTGTCAGTGCCCTGCATAACAAATCATGTTTATGTTACAGTAGAAAGTAAACATTTGCATTTCAAACCCACACAAAACATGGGTAATATGTTAAGGTTGCTCTAAGTCAGCCTTGCAAAAAGTTCTGGAGCCTGAGTTCTGAGCAAGACTGTGAATAACTACCATGTACTTAATTTCAACCTGAGCAACCTCGAGTTGAAAGTGTCACACAGTGGGGGTTTTCCAGCACTTGGATTTAATGGAGAGATAATGGCAAGGAGAGCATTAGGGAAAAAAAAAGAAAGGAAAAAAAAAAAAAAAAAAAAAGAAAAAAAAAAAAAGAAAAAGGGAAGAGTGAGGTGAAATTAAACTGGGATTTTATAAAATGGAAAATCAAAGTATGAGGTTTCAGGCCTGTCAAAATGTTTAATTCTTCTTGTTCAAGCTGCAGATGGTTTGAGTCATCTTGTGCCAGAATTAACTTGGTGACACAGTAAAATAACCTTTCAGAAATACGTTTCCCATATTTTATTCATTGTTGCACTTTAGCTGAACCTATTCTTTGCATGAATAAGGTATTTGAGATCAGATGCCCTCTTCATACTTGCTTGGTGGGAATTAGAATGTGACTTGTTAAGAGCTAAGCCTAATTATGGAATGAAGGCATGAAATGTTGCTTTTGCTTACATTGTGTTGTGCATCTTCATCTGTCTATGCAAAATACTTATGAAGTGTGCTAAAAACTAAACCCTTGTGTCTATATCCTGCAAACAATCTGGAATGCCACCTTCTGTTATATAATAAATGCAGACTTGTCTACAGAGAAGAAAAATAAGCCACATGTAAAACTTGTACAGTCGAACCGCCTGTTTGATTTACGACAAAAGGGTCGTTTCTACATTTGGATGGTTCTTCTGATCCCAAAGAAGCAGACAAGAATAAAGTAAAAATTAAGGTGTGGCCATTGGAACACTCTCAGAGGTTTAGCAGGGGAAGGGTACCAACTTAAAAGCTGGCAGTGAAGATCAAAGATTACCTGTTTTAGAGACAGCATGCTTTGTCCCTTCTCCCAGGCAGGCAGTTTGCAGTTCTGCCAGGGGCAGTGTAGAGCAGAACACTAGAGCAGAACTCTGTGCAAGGTCTGAAAGCTGCCCTTG
This sequence comes from Aegithalos caudatus, assembly GCA_013389925.1. Lineage (NCBI taxonomy): Eukaryota > Metazoa > Chordata > Aves > Passeriformes > Aegithalidae > Aegithalos > Aegithalos caudatus. Next base: position 49,244 of record WEIU01003290.1, read on the forward strand.
GTATCTCAGAGACAGATTTCGAGCATGTTTTTTACATTGCTTGAATCAATTTTTCATGGTGTAATGCTTCTCTTTGCAGTGGAACCTAGTTTTCTCATAAGCATGCACTCGAAGAACAGCATCTACCTTGAACCCTGCATATTACTGGTTCAAATGACAGCTAATGGAATAATATGTGCATATATGCTTTTACAATGCACATGTCTCATTATAAAATTAATTAAAAGATGTGCATATTTATTCAATGCAAACTGTGTACATATTTAAGTGGTCTCAATAAAAGAAATATTCTGAATTTTAAACAAATTTTGGAACTTTTTTTCTATCACAAAAAGATTTTCTGTGCTTCAAAGGGAGGATTTTATTCAAGCAAATGACATCTTTCAAATCAGAAGCAGCATTTTAAGTCCAAGTGCTACATTTTGGTCTGAGACAGGTGATTACTTTTATAAATCAGCTGTAAGAGGTAATCCTGAAAGCTCTCCATAAATAATAACCAAGACTGAAAATTTCTGTGTAGTGTGTATGTATAATGGGACAAAAATAGAGATGAGGGGAATGGAGGTGAGTTTAAATGACTTTCTTCATGTAGCTAAATGGGCATTTCTGCTGTGGAAATTAAATGAGGGGTATACATATGGAAAGAGGGCAGGATCTCATACCAGCTTTGCAAATGCTTCAAAAAATTATGCTGAGCAGCCCAGTCTGTTACAGCTTTTGAACAAAATCTGGAGGAGTGTTCATAACAAGTATAGAGCAATTTACATTTTTTTCAGTTGTCAGACACTGTACACCACAAACTAACAGGGATGACTGGGTAGTATGGAAATCTGCTGCTCAAAAATTGTCCAGATAGATTTCAGTTCAGCATGTTCTCCCATTATTGTCTGGGAACATTTGTACAAGTAAAACTTTCTTTGGAGCTGGTAAAATGTATACCTTCACAAAAGGCTTATTTAATTTATGCTGTATTTTTGCCAAGGTAGGAAATAGTTTAGCACAATTAGGTCATATAGTCAGGAAGCAGTGATGGTATTTACTGCATGATACAGATAATTATTCATAAATGTGCAGTAGTGAAATCTTAGTTTTCAAGCTGATACAGCCAACCATTGCAATTACATACAGATCAAACAGCCTTTGGAAGAAATTTCTCTAAATTTTCAGGTGATTTACATTTGAAATTCTGAAAAATGCTTTCTATTTTTCCTGTACTAAAATGTTACCAAACTGTAAATAAAAAAAATCAAATAGAGTTATTAGGGCTTGGTGTCATTCAAATGTTTAATTGAGCAAGTATGAATATGGTCATCTTTAATCTTTCTGAACAGTTAATTCATGAACATAAAGGAAGAACTTCTTGAATTAATAGTTTTCTGAGAAAATACTTGTTATTGCTTCTTAACTATGAATGTAATGTTTTTCTTTAAAATTTAAAGAGAAATATGGAAGTGTTGTTACCTGTCACATATATGTATGCAGCTCAGATTAAATATAAGTGAAATCTTGACATAGCTGTATAAGTATAGCCTTACAAAGGACCCTCAGCAAAACTGTGGAAAAACTCCTACCACTATTATATATGAAATGTTATTTTCACACCAAATACAGTGCTTTTCCTTCAGTTAGGGTATCAGTATTTTTAGTTTTTGCCTGTCTCTGTCTGGACTTACATTAGTAGAAAGATCCAAGAATGATACAAAATGCACATTTTCATGTTGTAGAGACTAATGAGAAATGAAATGCTTTTTTTTTAAGCCACAGGATGCTTCTTATTAGGACTGATGAGAAAATGGAAATTATTTCCTTTTAAAAAATTTTTTTAAATAACGCCTAATCAAAGCAAAAAGGCTAGTCCACAAAGTTTTTGTGGTTAAGAACTGATGGGAAATTCCACTTTAGAAAACTTTGGTGGAATTCTTCAGCTTTCCAACTATGGCCATGGAAATGTTTTATCAACGGGGAGAAAGGGAAATGGGCAGGAACCTTCCAGAGTGGAATCTGGGGAATCATAATTTTGTTTTTTCTTGCAGGAAAACTATTAGATTTTTTTCTCCAGTTACATGTTTCAAAAGTGCTTTATTTATTATTAGGGCAGTCACAGCTGGACAGAATGTCCTCATCCTAAGGGGTAGACATGGATGCAAGTTTGTTTTCCAATTAGATTTTTTTGGTTTATTATGTTTTTTATTCTTCAAGCCTCCAACAACATGCAGTGTTCCTTGTGTTCTCTCCCTTTTATCCCTTTAACCATCTGTTTTTGGTTGCTTTTGGTCACCACATTTGAGTAGCTTGGCCTTTGTAGATTCTCCAGTTGTGTGTTCCTTTGTTCTTGTAGCTTTTCTTACCTTGCAAAGGTATCAGCTTCATCACAGCAGCTCAAAAATATGGAAAAAGATCATAAAGACTTTTCATTGTGGTGAATCATGAGGAGTTTCACAGCATTTAAAATAGTGGCCAATATTAAAAGTCTTTGCCATCACAATATAAGTCATTAACTCCCTCGTAAAATGTAGAAATATTTTTGTCAAATTGCAAAATTATCATCAGAGGTTAGTTATATCTATGCCCTCCCCAAAAGGTGGTATTGTTTAGTTAGCAGTTTTTAAAACCTCAGAGATAAATTACTTTCAAGTTAAAAAAGGTTTAAGGTAAATCCACATTAACAGATTTAAACATAAACAAATTTAAACTTAAAAGTTAAGAAAGAGAAAGTAACACAGAGATATCACAGTAAAATTGTTTTTAAATTATTTTTTTCTCTGGAGGATCATCTTTTTGGTGCATATTGATCAATGGGCTTATTCTGTCCCCATAATGATGTTATTTTCTTCTTTTAATATCAGAAATTAAGTTCTAATGGTCTGATTTTATAGTTTCACTGTCAAATCAATGCCTTGTATCTATCAGATGTTAAAATGATGACTCAGAGTATGGTATATGCTCTAATTCAAGTATTTTGGCCAGCATCTTACTCTTGTTCTTTAATAGAAGCCACTGGCCGTAGATGTAGTGATTGAGTTAACTAAAAAAATGGGATATCTTTCTGAAACACTCATTTAGGAGCTTGCCATTTTTCATTCTGGTTTGTACCTGGGAAAATAGTATACTTGAGCAGCTGATACAATTCTTGAAATGCAATTCCTTCAGCTGTTTTTGACTTGTAGGTTTGTGTTGGAAGAAAACTTTCCCCATTGTTTAAGAGTATATACATTTAAAAAAAAATTGAACAGAATGGCAGCAAAATGTTCAAAGCTTGAAACTCAGATCTTCACACATAGATTCTCTTATAGAAGGAATCAGTGGTTTTCTTAGTTTGAGGGAAAAATAAAAATAGAGACA
>WEIU01003292.1:0-22581 GCA_013389925.1 Aegithalos caudatus
GTTCCGTGGATGAGGTAAACATCAGCATGCAATAAGATCAGCATGCCAATGAATAGTATACAATGATATAAACAGTTTGGGATTTAAGTCAAAAAAGAGAAAACTGTCTTCTCAAAAGCATTTTGACTGTATTTTTCAAACATTTGCTGTATTTCATTCCTAAAAAGGAGAAAGCATAAACATTTGCTTGCTTATTCTATACAATGAACTGATCAAAGGAAGTGAGAGAAAGCAGATACAATGGCCAACAGCTCTCAAGTTTTCTAATCAAGAGTCCCTATTATTTTGAGCTATGAAAAGACATGAGTGGATTATGGATTATTTTTAGGTTGTCTTGGTTCGGGTTTTTTTGGGGGTTTTTTTTGAGTACCTCCTCAATAACACAAGTGTTTGTATTTCTTCATTGGTTGCTTTAAAGGCTTGGTAATCCCAATTTATTCCAAAATACAAGTAATTTGAATAATCCAGTATTGAACTACACTCTAGCACAACTCCTCTTCATACAGATACCTCAAACTACACAACACCCCAACCCATGAACAGTCTCATCAGGGATCTCCAAAGCAAGCTATTTGGCAAAAGCTAAGTCCTTTGAGTTTGCCCTGCTCAAGATCAAAAAATCAAGTATAACCTATAGTAATACATTCGAAGTTTTTCCCCACACTTTTTTTAAGTAGACAAGATATTCAAACACAGCCTGATGTTACTGGTATACTGGTCACTCATAACTAGGTGTCTTCTACTATTTTCTGTAAAAAGGAAGATCTGATGTTTCAAAAAAAACCTATCAAGACTTCTTCATATCAAAGGTTACTATGTTAACAACCAAAATACTTGAACTATGATCTGTTCCTCTTTGCAGATGTAACTGCAAGCTTCTGACACTTCTGTCTATCCTGAATTCTGAAATATTTCCTGTTTTAGCAGTACACATTTCTTTTCAAATTTTTCTTTTCAACACTCCAATATTTTCCACTGAGGCTCAGGTAAGCAGCTTGTTTTCCAGTAAGTGGTAGTTCCTTGCTTTCTAATTTACTATTTCTATTTACTATGTTTTCACATTCACAGTACACCTGAAGAATTCCATGGGTTTTCTTCCAATCTTTTTGTTCTGACCTATTTGTGCTTCACCTCTCTCCTTTTTCTTGATTATTAATTATATGTCCATGGTTCTTCTATTTTTCTGTAATAACTACATTTTGCTTCCCTCTTATCCATTTAGCATTTATTCATGTACAATCTCTATCTGACTCAAATTCATATGAATGACTGAAAACACAGCTCTAACCCTAAAGACATTGTATAAAACTTGGTATATAATTCTTGGTTCTGCCAGGCCCATTAAAATTATACGTCCACTTGCTGACCTGCTACAGTTCCTTACTGAGAAGGTGTCTTTAAGCTGATGCAAAATGAAAGTCATGTGATTCAAGTAAGAATATTTTTAAGCCCTAGATAACTAAACACTCCAGAAAAAAAAAACAGGATGATGGAAAAAAAATACCAGAAACAGGCTCATTACAGAGTTTCATATTCCAAGGTCAGTAAGCACCTACATGTTATACAGAACTCAGGAGAACAAAATGGTTTGCTCTCAGTAAAACAGAAAGAACTTACTTGGACATGCTTATTACCTTAAATTTAGGTACAAATCTGGCAAACTCCTGGTGCCAGTTGTTCAGAGTAGAGGCAGGTGAAATTATTAAAAAAGGTCCCCAGATGTTCTCTCTCTGAAAAACACACATAAAAATTAAATTTTAAAACACATAACTGAAATGAAGTAATGTAGAGATGGTTTGACATGGTTTTACATTTACTAAATGACAGAGGCTACATGAGAGGGAACTGCATGCAACATAGCAAAACTCTCCCAGCACAGCAGGGTGATACAAAATCAAACAGAGCAGATCTAATGTTTAACCAAGACTTATTTCATAACAGCAAAGCTTCTTCCCAGAACAAATTCCTTTGTTTCTTATAGTTGCCACCTTCATGTTACAAACATCCCCTGTCATTTTGATAAGGAACAGAACTTCAGGTGGCATTGAAAAACTTTGCTCTGCCACATCACAAATTACAGTACTCTGGTGAATAACTGATCCATTAATACATTAGCAGTTACAAGCTGGCCTTCGTAAGGGAAAGGCAAAAGAATAAAGCCCTATTTAACCTTCCAAAAACCTCAAGGTGCAGTGTCACAGGAAGACAAGCTTATCTTATTATTCCTTCCATACAGATGAGCTCAAGAACCTTTAGCACTGCACACCTTTACAGTATTCTGGACAACAGTACCAATAACATAAAGAAATGCACACAACTGTCACTTGGACACTAGTGCAGCTAATTTTGCTTCTAGTACCACTTCACTGATATCTCCTATTTAGGGTATGTGACTGGATTGTAACCAAGACCTTTATTTTTTTAAATAAATTTATCTATTTCTGCATTAAGAAGTAAGCTCCTGTTGCTTTTTCTGTTTTGTTTGTCTGCCCAGGCACAGAAGAATCACTATGCTTCCTAAAAAACCCCACTAGAATTTGGAAATTTATGCTAATTGCCACAAAGCTCACAATTCAAGCACTTTGATCTGTAAAACTCAGTGAACCATCAAGTGGACAATTTGTTCTCTCCCGAGGCTTCTACATTCAGTGCAAGTGAGAAAATACTACTCTGTGAATAAATGAAAATGCTATATAAATAAAAATTGACATGCATATTTATAACTATTTCAATGGCTCCACTTGAAAACAATAATAAAATACCTTTTAAGACATTTAAGCTGTATAATCCAAAATTCATTTATGCATGTGAAAAGTATGCATCTCCAATCAAGCATATTACCAAGGAACAAGCTATAATCCACGTACCTCAGCCAGATGTGCAAGGAGAGCAATACTTTGTACTGTTTTACCCAGACCCATTTCATCTGCCAGGATTCCATTGATGCCCTGCAAAAGATCCATAAATTAACACCTTTGCTTTACTACTTTTTAATCTACAAGAACTGGCAGAACAGTTGCTACTGAATTGAGTGGGACAGCCCCATTGTAACAACTCTTGACACTTTGAAACTTTATCATCTCTTACATCTGCTCCCGAGAGGTAAATGATCTCAACTGTGTGTCATTGATCTCTTAGTCTAATTTTTCCCCTAAGCCCCTTTGCACTTCATGATCCCATTGTGGCCTGGGCACAACTCACAAGGACAAACTGCTTGCAGTTTATCATCTGACCCAAGCCTGAAACAGTATGCAACTCCAAGCAGGAAAGGTCTCCTCCATGTATGATCTAAGTGATAAGCAGTAGTATAAACCACACAAAGAATACTGAACTCAATGCCCCTTTCAAAGCTGTTACGTCCTAAATAATCAAGAACAATAGTATGCCTACCTAATATTTTTGTTTCTTCTAAATACATTAAAAATCAACTATAGTCTCTTTTTAAAAGCAGTAAATTCTTTTGGCCAGCTTTACTCCAATTAATTAAATAATCCCAGAAGTTATAAAAATTTGCAAGATGTACTAATATACCTGCTCATATAGGTTGGCCAGCCAATTCATGCCTTTCAGTTGATAACCTTTCAGTTTTCCATTGAAAATGGTAGGCTGTGGAATATCTTCTCCTGCTCGGATAGAAGGGTTTGCTAAACTGTAGCTCTCTCCAAACCCAGTACCAGATTTGTTAGCAGCCCTTAGAGCAGCTGCCCGGCTCTCCTTTGCATCTTCATCAAATGACCTGGTCTGAACAGGAAGAGGAAGGTACGCATTAGATGGTGAATATATTAACTTATCAAGAAACTGTAATGTAAAAGGCTTTACAATTCAAATTAAGACACAATACTCGCCCAAATCGAAGGGAAAATGAGCCTGTTCCTATAGCCCAAATCTTTATACTCTGGTTTTCTACTTGTTTAGTACAAAATACATCAAAGGAATTAAATTCAAATTTGGCCCCCAGATTAACCTATTTGAAAGGCTGCTATGAAAGATCCTGGTACTGTGGCCTCTGCCAATTACTTTGCTTGCTCTTCTACTTCATGGATCCAAAAAATACATACCCGGGCTTGATGAATCTGGTAAGCATCCTCAGCATTCTTCAGAGCTTGAGCCTTGTAATAGTTGCTATCTGAAAATACCATACCCATGTTAGAACTCTGCAGCAGTAACCACCCAAAACACACGACAACTTCCAATAATTGCAGTAGCCCTACTTGCAGAGAAGGATGGTGTGCTTGAAATTGCTAAGTTTGTACGATAACAGAGAACAGTAAACCTCAAGAGTGCAAGGAAAGGACTGCAGATGAATCACTTACCATAATCTTCTTGGGTTATGTTGACCACTACCCCTCCACCAATATCAATCTGCCTTTGGGTAGAGCTGTCTTCCAGTTTACGCAGGATTTCCTCTTGTATCCCATCATGTCCAATATCTCGTTTACGACTCATAAAATGGGCATATAGTTCAGTTTGTGTGATCAGGAAGTTAAGTTTGCGCTGCTGTCTCTTAGCCTAAGAGAACAGCATTGACCAAAAACAGAAGAAGGGGAAAAAGATACAGGACAAGAGTTCAATGTTAAAAATATCATTAAACAATCAAACAAAAAAATCATCTAATAATGTATCAACAACTATTCTATCTAGATTATGTTAAGCACATCACTTTGCTATGCGCTACATTGCACACAGGAACACTGACCAACTCCATAGATATCTATATTAAAATATAAAATTGTTGTAAATGGAAAGTTTTTTTAAATTCAATAATCAGGACAAAACCCACCATAATCTAATAAAAGTTTTAAAGTTTTGTTTATACCGAAAAATTAAAATATCTACAAAAAAAAGCATGACTTTAGTGATCTATAGTAAAGGAACTCAGCAATTAAGAAACGCTCTCATGGCAACCTCACTCCCACATTCTGTTACTTATTAGCAGAAGGAATTATGGTAGTACACAAGAAATACATCAATAGGTAATACAGCTGAGATATTATCATTACTCAGCATTCAGCAAGACACTGCAGAAACCCTGTTCACCCTTAGGCTCTGGCAACAAATGCAACAGTTAAAGTCTGCCTATTAACCTAAGTGAGCAGAAAACTTCAGAAAGTCCTTAAGAATTTGCAAGAAAGAGAGGAACACAAAAAAAATACATGCATAATTTAAGCATAAAATTAAATATAAGGCATTCTAAAGATTCAACCTTTCCTCATAAAAAGTACACACACCTAAAGTGACAACCACAGATTCACTAGAAAGCTTTTACAAGGAAACTTTCTCAAATTCAATCCCTTTTACTCTGTAATGCAGTTCAGGAAGTTGCTAGTTGGCCAACAGAAAAGCAAGCACAGAAAAAGTCTGTGCCCCATATATAAATTACAGTATCAGCTTACAGTAGGGAAAAAAAGGGACAGGAAAAAAACGCAATGTCAATGAAAGTGTCTTCCCTTCTGGACCCAGAAAGATGTACAACCCATCACAAACCATTGGCCCATACTAACATCGAGCTGTGTATGTCTGTGACACATGCACTTCTTCTCCAACTCCCTCCTCAATTTCAATTATAAAGAATTTATGCAGTTTGAAGGGGCTTTTTTAATCACCTCTTGCTAACATTAGAATAATTACATAAAGAAAAATAAGACAGCAGAAGAAATATGTGGAATAGCACCAAAACAGAACAAATAACTGAATTTCTTGGCTTGAATTTAGACACTCAAATTATTCAGTCACTTCTGTGTCTCCTCAGCATATTAATTATCAATCTGTGATTTTGCTGTACCTCTCTCATCTCCTCATCCAGCTTGCGTTGCTCCAGAGCCTCCTTCTCAGCTCGTTTCCGATGCTCTTTTTCCACCTTTTCATACTTTTTCCAATAGAGAAGCATCTCCTTGGTGAGCCGACGTGCCCGTGGCAGAGTTTCCTTACAGTTTTTCTGCGCTTGGATAGCAGCTCTGCGTACCTCCCTCATGCACTGGTGGGCGAGCTAGAGGGAAGTAAGATTCGGGAACAGTGGTAGAATGGGCAGATTGTAAAGAAAGCCAGCAATAAACAATATCAGATTTCATTATAACCAAGTCAGATACTTCAAAAGAGAAAAAAACTTTGATATTTTACTCAGCAGCAATGCTTCTGAAATGGTATGAGATGATGCAATCTTCCAAAAAAAATTCCAAAAAAAGACAAGACAAAATCTGAAGACAGTTTCAGCATGACATAATACTTAAAAGACTGATCTGATGGATAGGTCCTTGAAAGGGACTCAGTAGAACATAATTCAAGGCTTGCCTACAGTGCTGACTCACCTATTTCTTGACACTTTTCTGGGGTTATTTTCTTACTCTTCAGTTACAATATATTTAAGAATATTGTGTGGAACACAATCCCATTAACATTGATACATGGAAAAGTGAGGGAGCATTCTACAGTTTTGCTATTTCATGAGGTATAAGAAAATGTAATTTTTTTGTTCTAGTAGAAATAATTTGCTGTCACTGTGATAATGATCAAAATTGCTGACTTTTTAGTTTGTGACAGTTTTTTCTTCCACTAAAATTTACACACCAACAATTCTGACATACAGATTTCAAACGATAAAGGCAAAAAAGCATGGAACTTTAAAAATATAAATGCTACTGGCCAAGTTTATTAAACATACAAAAAAGTCCCACTTTCTGCATCCCCTACGTAGAAAATGCTCCCTTTCTCAATAATCTATATACAGATCAGGAAATTTCCTTTATCACCGTGTCTCGAATATTTCTCAGTCACATACTTAATTAGTTTTTCATCATTAGCCATATAAATGAATCAGACACTTGAGCATAACCCTTGAAAAGTGCTCAGAAAGCTGTTACCCAGTGTTTGTAAGTAAAGTTCTCTACGTAGAAACAATGCCAATTCTCAGAGAAGACTCTGAGGAGGAGAAGGTGGATTGCTTTTGCAATCACTTAAGCTGAAAACTGCTCTATATTTAACCTCAGGTCCTCTACATATTTATCTAAATTAAAACACTTCCTATTCCAAGAGCCCCTTTGATTTCAACCAGAATGCTTAAAACCACCAAGTTTAAAGTAGTGGATAGATGGGCAACTCAAACGTCAAAGTGTACCAAAGCCACTAGATCAATAAATTTAAAATGTACAAACTAAATCTTTCAAAAGCCAGAAAGATCTCACGAAAGGAACTCACGTTGCTTGTTTCACCTCTTGCTTATGAAACAAAACAAAATGACACAACTAAAAAATGAAAAGCTTTATAATAAATCACAATTACTTGTATATCGTGCTTTCTCCTATGCTGCCCTGCTAGTGTAGTCAGTATTGTAAAAAAACAGAAGAAACATAAAGAGGTCACAGTTTGCTTATTACACTCAGTATGAGGAACAGTATGATACTAAACACCACCTACCTTTTTGCTATTGGTTAGGAAGAGGTTACGGGCTGAAGCTTTCTGTTTGTACGCCTGTAAAAGAACACAACCTTTAAATTAGCTAAAGGGTAATGGCAATCACACTATTTTAAAAAATCACTGTCTAGTCTTCAGCAGGTACATGAGACAACTACAGTCATGCACACTACTCCATAATTGAAGAATAAGTACTCTTCATTTTAACTGAAACAGCTTTTCATCCTTAAATTACTGAAGGCATACATAAATATATTCAAAATCCTGAAGGAAATGTGCAAAACAACTCCTTTTTCACAACTGTTTCTTCAATTACTACTGTTGCAAAGCAGGGTTCTCCTATTCCATTTTTATCAGTAAGGCAAACAATATTTTCCACTGTTTCCCAAAGATGTTAAGAATTTATGTAGCTCCTCTGTGCTTCACATGATCAAAATAAATCTTTTGAAAAAATATCGTCTCTCACTGCACATATTCTTTGTTTGGCTTTTAAGTTCATACAGGATGATTCTGTCATGACTTGTTGCACCTTCCTAGAATTCAAAGTCTGTTAACTGGGAACTTCAAAAAGCAGGTTCTAATGTCCACTCTGACCATCTCAGAAAACTATCAACAGTGAACACAGCCTTCTGTTTCAAATGTGCCTGAAGCTTGTCCTGTAAGTGATACAAACACTTTTCCCTAGCCTGTTTCTGAGGTAAGGTTTGAAAAACACACGTGCTGTAACTGAAACACCCCTTTTTTGAACTTTATTGTAAACCTAGATACTGGTTTGCTCTGTACTGCTATCCTGTAGATCAGTGTGAGTACCTGCTAGAGCTTCTACCTGCACTTTTCATTGCCAAGGGTTGAATAGCCATGGCAAAGCACTGCACGATCCATTCAGGTACCACTGGTGATATTTCACGCTGCTTGCAGATTACCAAATTCCAGTTAGGTCATTAATGACCACCAGAAAAATCAGGTCTTACTTTACTCCTTTTCCTAAGTATCAAGTCCCCACTAAGTTAGTTTTCTATTTCACTTTCTTTTATCATCACTGATTTATTGCCATTAGCCAAGCTCACCTTTGGCAACTCCTTCTTAACAATGCTAAGCCACACTTTCCGCCGACGTGCATTAAGTTGCTCGATAGACAAATGCTTTTTCTTGGACCCAGGTGGTGGTGTATCATGGGAAAACTTGGCAAAAACTTTGGTCTGGTGATGGTGACGTCGTGGTGACTCCTCTGAAGAGAGTTCTTCATCCCGTCTCCTCTTTTTCTTTACTTTTTTCAACTTGCCTGCATGCCAACAACAATCATAAGAATACATTTCTATTTTTGGGGTACGTTTAATCAGGCACCTTTCCTGAGTAAATTCTCCTAGTCAATTTATATATGGAACCAACAAAAAAGCCAAACTTATCCACGTTTGCCAATTCTGGTACAATTAATTTATACTATTAGGTATTTCCTCATTACTTTGTAATGGAAAGATTTTCCTGTTTAACAGAGAGGTGAAATGCAATTACTCCCATCCAGGGGAACATGCCTTGAGAGTTAAAATGTCTAGGACTGGTGCAATGTTTCTTGCTTTGAGGCAAAATTCTACTTAAAGGTAAGTAAAGGTAAGACATTTAAAGGCAACAACATTATCATTTGTACAGTAAGTCTCAAAGCAAACATCTCAGCAAAGAGAAGATTGCATTGAAAGAGACTGGCATATTGTCATGTCATACCAGCTTTCAGAGGAAACTGATACTGCTATCAGATATTAAAAATGTTCACTGTGAGTATGCAAAATTATGGATGCTGCAAGATTAGTGGAGAAAAAAACCACCACAGTTAAAGGAACTAGGAAAAGGAAAGGAAGACAGTCTGAAATAATCCCTTTAAAACACAGCTCAAACTCAAGTACTTGCACTGAGAGAGTTCACATTACACTGCAGTTCACAGCCTTCTCTGCTTCCTTACAGATTTACAACTACTGCCAGCCCAAAGAAGAAAGGAAACTGTACTTCCTGGCTAATGTGCATCTCAGAAACTCCAGCTGCTACATCAGAGATATAATTCTATTCTAACTGACATCAAATATCAACTCTGAGTTCCCTCTATTTTTCAGAAAACATTGTCACTCGCTGTAACTTCCACTAAAAACTACATATTCAGGAATAACTGCAGCAGGTACTGGATAAGTTCTTACACTTTTCAAGCACCTATCATGTCTTCAAAATACTCTTGAGTAAATAGACCATAATATGAAACTGTTTATGGATTCCAAACTATTGAATAAGATCCACAAAGAAAATCTTAAGCCATGAACTCTCCAGTCACATACTCTTTTTCTACCCTAGCTTTCTAGAAGCCAGACAATATAGCACAATATTTTCTGATGACACTTTTTCTCTGTCAAAACTTGGTATTTCCCTGCAAAACCCACAAGTTTTCAACATTTATGTTTAGTCTAAGTTAACAATGTAGGGAAGAAGTTAAACCACAGCAGCCATTTAAAAGCATGAGGTTAGTGACTTTACCTTTTATTTTTTTCTCTTCTTTAAACTTCTTTTTCTTGGGCCCGAGCAGGTGGCGCTGCTGCTCGTAGTAGGGGTCGTAGGTGGAGAGCAGCCCCGCGCTGTAGTACTGGTACTGCTGCAACTGAAGGGTGACAGTGAGCAGGTAAGAGACAGCCCTAAACAACCTCAGATCCTGGACATGAGCAAGAGATCAGGAAGCACACACTTCCCCATATTTTGCATTTCTTATCAACTATCAGAGAGTGCCTAAACTGAAACCACTGCCCCAGGGGGTGGCCTCTGAGTTCTGCACTGGGAACCGAGCCCACCTGGCTAAGTAAGAGGGAAGAGCAGGCAGTGAATGTTGCACTTCCAAAACATACTGCTCTGTCTTTTCCTTACAGGTCTTGCCCAGCAAGACAACACATTACACTAAGAGGTCCAATTATAGACCTAATATTGGTTTTGTTTGCATTCCTAAAGTATATACACATTTTACTTTATCATTCCAAAGGATGTGAAAGGACAGGTTTAAAGAAAAGGCATTTAAAAGATTTCCACAAGGGAAATCACAACTTGAACACTCAGATTGTCAAGTAAAAATATACCTGCCTCAGCATTTTTTCCCCTGAAAGATGAAAAATGCCAGTATTTTCCCAGCATTATTCAAATTAAGTACTGAAGAACTCCATACAGGTTACACATAAACAGGCAAATTAAAGGCAGTATCACTCAGAAGTTAACTATTTAAAACCTAAGCATACTTTTAAGTTAATAGATTTTTGAAAAGCGAGACCATGAGTATAAACAAACTTTTCTGATATATGTTCCCCTCCCCCCATAACTGTGTACTGCTAATCTGACAATACACTCACTGCTTACTTTCACTGGGTATTATTTCTTACTAATTTGGAAATAAGTATGTATGAAAAATCTAGCAAAATTATGACCTGTGTAAAAATGTGGTGTATGAGTATTTGTGTAGCTATGCAATATTTCATGAAGCTAACACAATATTGGTTCAGAGCTTTACAAGTAAACAAAGGAAAAAAGTAGAGAGATGCATAGACCTGTGTGGGAAAACATTGCTTCACTCTTTTGGAGAAATTCAAAAAGAAAATAAAACAGGAAAACAAACTTTAACTTCAGACACATTCTCTGATAACAGAATAGGACAACTTCCTTTATCTAAGACTTTCTGCTGCAGTTCCAATCAACAGTGAACATTTCTGCAAAAGCCCTTAATCAAAGCAGCCACAGAATTTGGCTTAATATTAAGAAAAATGCAAAAATGCAGCAGACTATTTTCTTCTATGGGAAAGAAAGAGAGTATCAAAAGAAAATCCAAAACAAACAAAAAAAGATAAAAAGAAAGAAAAAGAGCCAAGTAAAACCTCAAATCATGACAGAAAATGACAAGGTAGTAAACTAGGCACTCCCTTTCAAGATTGTAAACATCACCTTACTATTCATCACTTCAATAATATAAATACACTTAATAGCAGCTTCTACCTGTATTAGAATTTAACTTGCAGCATTTTCATATATATTGCATACATATCATCCAAATCTTGCATTCTAACACCCAATATTTGCTCTAGTGACTGGGACAGAGCACTGTGGAAGCTATATATAGCATGTGCCAGTACTAGTTACATACATCATGAGCAGATTCACAGCATCTTTCATTCTATGCATGTAATTGATTAAATAACCCTTGTCTAAAAGTGATGTTAGACAGTTACTGTCTACCAAAGAATGTATTTTCCAGTCCACAAAGCTATGAGTTTTGATAAAAACATAAGAGCAGTTAAAATAATGCAGTAAAAGGAAAGAATAAAAATCAAGGAAGTGTAAAAATTCTGACTTTTTACCTCTTTGTCTTTGCTATATTTACTTTGATGCAATTTTTTATACTTGTGTAATCGCAGCATATCGTGAAGTTCCTCCCTTGAAAGAGAAAATTCTTCTTCCTCCTCTCCGTCCTCATCACTCGGTGATTCTGTGTCACTGGAATCATCACTCAGAAGGATACTCTAACAAAAATAAATTGGAACTAATTTAACAATCCCAAATACCCCTGCTAAATTGTTTATTTATGCCAAGCAATCTTGAGCCTTCAGCTAATAAAGGGGTGTGGGTCTGGCCTAACAATGATACTTAGCACTTACAAAGTATCCATCTAAAATGACTCATAGAAAGTAGTTCTCCGTGGAGCAGACCTATACAGCAGTGAATTCAATACATATTCTCTGGTTTGGAGGGAAGTAGTTTTCTCTTAGTTTGTGATACTTAAATCATCTTAGTCCACTACGGCTGTTTGTGGTCTCAGAAAAGCAGCAGTGGGAAAAGCCAGGATAACAGCAGGGGTATTTTGTGATGTGTGGTTTGCAGGTGCTTCCCTACCCCTTTTCGAGTTTGTCCTGCTATTCTTCTTACCACTTCTACCTGCATCAGTTTCTGCAAGTTTGGCTCTTGGCAACATGTTTCTGCTAACTTGAGGTGGCTACAATACAGTGAAAATGCCAAGCCTGCGTAAAGCCACCATTCCTCACTGAGACTGCCATCCTCATTGAGACTTCGTAGAGTTCAACTTAAAAACAAACTTTCAGTCGAGTCCCAAATCTCCATTTAACTCATTTTATAATAGATTAGTTTAATTTGGACAGTGTACTAAAATTAATTCAGATTCTGAATGTAAACTAACTGCCAAGTCCACCACTAAATTGCATTCCCATGTACCATATCCATGTGCCTTTTGGACATCTCCAGGGCTGGTGATGCCAACACTTCCCTAAGGTGCCTGTTCTAATGCCTGACCATCTTTCCCAGTGAAAAAAATTCTACTAATATACAACCTAAACCTCCCCTGGCACAACTTGAGGACATTTCTCTTGCCCTATTGATTGTTACTCGGGAGAAAAGACCTATCACCTTCACCTAACTACAAATTAAGGGAGTTGTAGAGAGCAATAGTTCCCCCCCAAACCTCCTTTTCTCCAGGCTTAATACTCCCAGCTCCCTCAGCTGCTCCCCCTAAGACTTGAGCTCCAGAGCCCTCCCCAGCTCTGCTGCCCTTCTCCAGACGTGCTCCAGCCCCTCAGTATCTTTCTCATAGTGAGAGGCTCAAACTGGACACAGCCCTTGAGGTGCAGCCTCACCAGTGCTGAGTACAGGGGGACAATCACTGCCCTGGTCCTGCTGGCCACACTATTGCTGATACAGGCCAGGATGCCATTGGCATTCTTGGCTACTGGACACACACTGGATCATGTTCAGCTGCTGTCAGCCGGCACCCCCAGGTCCTTTTCTGCTGGGCAGCTTTACAGCCTCCCTCCCCCCAGCCTGCAGCACTGCACAGGGTGGCTGTGACCCAAGGACAGGACACTCACTTTGTTGGACCTCATGCAACTGGCCTTGGCCCATGATCCAGCCTGTCCAGATCCCTCTGCAGAGCCTTCCTGCCTCTCAGCAGATCAACACTCCCACCCAACTTGTCTGCAAATGACTGAGGGTGCATTTGATCCTTTCATTCAGATCACTGATAAAGACAATAAACAGGACCAGGCCCAGTACAGAGCCCCAGGGATCACCACTGGAGCTGGCCACCAGCTGGATGTAACTCCAGGCACCACCACTGGCAGTTTTTCACCCAGTAAACCATGTACCCATCTAAACATGAGCAGTGATTTTGTCACGGAAAATGGTGTGGGAGATGGTGTCAAAGGCTTTACTGAAGTCTAGACAGACATCCACAGCCTTTCCTTAATCCATTAGGCGGGTCACCTTGTCAAAGAATATGATCAGGTTGGTCAAGCAGAACCTGACTTTCATAAACTCATGCTGGCTGGGCCTGATCCCCTGGTTATCTTGCACATGTGTGATGATACTCAAGATGATCTGCTCCATAACCTTTCACAGAGTACCAAGGACAGGCTGACAGTTCTGTAGTTCTCTAGGTCCTCTTGCCAGCTTTTCTTGTAAATGGTTGTCATGTCTGTAAACTTTCAGTCAACTGGGAACTCCCTGGTGAGCCAGGACTGCTGGTAAATGACTGAGAATGTCTAGATGGGTAACTACTCACAGATTCCACAACAGCTGCTTTTTTTCCCAATATTCTTACCTTTAGCCACTTTCTGCTTTTCTTCAGTTTGGAAAAATTATACAAGCTCCCTTTTTCAGACTTTGGTTCTGTTTGAAGAAAAAATAAAAAATAAAGTTCTTAAGAAATAATGCTTTTCCAGACTAACCCAAAGAACGCAGAGATTCAACCTAGTACATGCCTACCTGGCTGGAGTACTCCATTCAGGGAATGTGTGTTCAGCATCCCAGAATTCCCTGCTCCAGAAGACTCTCCAAGCAAGGAGTTTGGAGGTTCCTCCTTAACTTGCATCAGGGGATCCCCAGACTGAGGCAGCAAAGGATTGTCATCCAATCCATCTTCACTCTCATCACTGCAAGATTCATAATACAATGACAGTGACAGGAAAATATTCAAAAGAGAGAATGCCCATCCAACTTTCTTACATACGGGCATTTGTCTGAAGGTTTGAGAATTGAGACAGCTCCAGATGTAATTTTACACATTAGAAATACTGCTATTAATAACCTCCCATGAACCCCTTAGCAACAGTTAATCATCAGACCAGCCTGGCTATGCTATCAACCTGCACCTCCAGTCTTGAACTAGGTATTGAGTTTTAGAAGCATGAACTATGCCAGTCAAACCAAAGCACAATATTGTCATACTCATTGGGACATGTGAGAAATGTACCTTTTCTAAAACTCCTGTGGTTCTTATTACATGCTTGTAAATATATCTGTTATCTGTTGCCTATTCAGTTACCAGTTCCGTAATTCCACAATGCCAAAACACTGATGAGATTAAATATGTAATTTTTTTGGGACAGAAACACACATTGATGATGCCCCATTGCTACAACTTACACAAATTCTGCATCTGACAATAGTGTTTCCATTTTCTTTACAACTAAGGGCTGTAAGTGCCCCTGAAAATCTACTAATGGCTTTGTCATCCTACTTTTTGCAAAGAAAGCTTTGTCCACTCAGCTACAAAAAAGAGCTTTAAAACATTGCACTAATTTGTACATGAGCTGGTATCACACTGTATTATCACTATGAACTGAGAGAAGCACAGTCCAAAATCTTTCATACAGTCATAGAATATCCCAAGCTGAGAGTATGTCACAAAAATCTTTAAGTCCAAATGCTGGCCCTGCACAGGAGAGTCCCCAGGAATCACACCATGTGCCTGAGAGTATTGTCCAAATGCTTCTTGAACTGTGTCAGGCTGGTGCGGTGACCACTTCCCTGGGAGCTTGCTCCAGTGTCCAACCACCTCTGGATAGACAATCTTTCCCTAATATCCCACCTAAATCTCCCCTGACAAAACTTCATGCCATTTCCCTCAGGTCCTGTTAGTGGTCATCAGAGAGAAGAAATCAGAAAGGTTTTGTTTCAGAACTCAAAGCTAATGCTAGATTTACTATTAAATTTAATAGTATTTTTTAGATTTCGTCTTATCTAGGCTGAACAATCCAAGTGACCTCTCCTCCTTTAAAGCAGAAGAGTTGCTAATGAACTGATAAATTCTTAATATGGTGTTGTCTGGGAACAATATAATAAAAATGCCTGTATTTCCTTGGTACTCCCAAGGTAAAGTAGAGAAGCTTTCGGTACCTGGATATACTCCTGTTAAAGATGGCAGATGTCTGTCGTAAGAACTGATCCAGTTGCAGAGCTTTTTCCAGGTATTGCAGGTAGAGGGGTTTTGCCAGCTCTGAGCAGCTGCCATCCTCCCTGGCACCCAGCTCTGAGGCCATAGAACAAACTTCTCCTCATGCACAGGTACCTCTGAACACACAGCTGTAAAAGGAAACAATGGCCATCAGCACCACAGCTCCTCTGGAAGGAGCAAACCTGGGAGCAGACAGATCTACCAAGGCAATGCTGGACAAAAGCTTAGGCTGCAGTTAATAGGTACAGTAAACAAACAGAAATTGCCATTCAAATTTCCACCACGGTATAACCACAGCCAAAAACTAGATTCTTAGTTTTCTGGATTATGACTTTGTGGTCACTGATAGGAACAAGCACTGTTTTAACCTAGTATGATAATCCAAGTGGTGATACAGAAATTCAAAGTATTATGAAGACAGTCCTCAAGCATGTAAAGTAAGCTTTCATCGTTATTAAAGATATGTTTAACCCTGAACAAAGGGCATATATATGTGTATATATATATATATATATAAAATTATTAACTGCAAAAAGGAAGAACTACCAAAAATATTGTTCCTCTGTTGTTTTTAACCATTCAGTTCACAGCTGTA
The DNA here is from genome assembly GCA_013389925.1 of Aegithalos caudatus. Taxonomy (NCBI): domain Eukaryota; kingdom Metazoa; phylum Chordata; class Aves; order Passeriformes; family Aegithalidae; genus Aegithalos; species Aegithalos caudatus. The sequence goes on from WEIU01003292.1 coordinate 16,254, forward strand.
GTCTACTGAATACTTGTAATATTTCTCCCTTACCTTAAGGCTACGCTACTCTTTCAGCACTGAAAATACAGCTGTGACCTGTTGGCAAACAAGCTACAAATACTTAACCAAAAACCCCTTTCTAAAATGCAATTGTTATTTTATTAAAGAAAAAAAACATATAAAAAGCCACTTGTAACATACTTATTAATATTTACATATTTTGAACGTATTCTAGCATGTTTTTCAACTAGTAAAAATTGTCCACTTGATTTTATTTTTTTTATTTGTTCTCTGGATTTAAGATTCTTAATAAAACCAAATGCAGTCCCCTGCAATATTTGCACACTACATACTCTAGAAACAAAGGTATCAAAACATGTTATTGCTCTGTCAACTGCAGTTTTCCTCCAGCTACAAAGGACATCATAACAACTGTTACAGTAATAGCTCTGTCAACTCAAATTTTACTTTTCTTTGACTACAAAAGATGCCATCACTATTACAATAGCAAGAAAGGTACATGATTTCCAAAGCCAGAGTTGTTACTGTATAAGTGAAAGTGCTGTCAAGATATTAAATATCTACAAATAAACAAATAAACAAATGAACAAACAAATAAATAAATATCTTAAGCTTTTGCTTCTAGTGGAGGACAAAAATCATAGAATGGTTTATCTGGAAAGGCCCTTAGAGAACATCTAGTTCCAACCCCCACCATAGGCAGGGACACCTCTCACTACAACAGGCTGCTCAAATTAAAACCTGTCAGACTTAGATTAATTATTCTTCTGAAGGACTCTTCTGGTTTCCATCACATCTTAAAAACACTACAAAACCTGAAGCAAATTTCACATTAGTTCGTTGAAAGACACTTTATATTTGTTCAATTGTTAAATCAGTGACTAATTTTATGCTTATGTAAGTGAACATACAGATTGAGTATTCAATCTTCAAGTTGTTCTCTCTTTGCATATACAGATCCAAAACCCAGCATCTACCCTTCTCTAGGTCTTTTATCCTCCAAAATTATACAACAAATTCAGAAATTCAAAGTTACAATAAACTATTATAAGTGATTCTCATCTTAAAGACTAATGGCTATGTTTGAACAAGAGCAAATTGTATTATTTCTTAATAAATACTGGGTCTTGAGTTAACCTTATCTACAGAGAATAACCAATAACACACCAGAATTTGTTAGGCAAGGTAACAGCTCTGTGATAAAAAATACTTTTATACTGAAGCTTTCTACATATTAGGTCTTTGCATACCTGACAGCAATTAAATGACTGACCTCTGTCACCAACTACTCATTTCCAGCAGAAATTAGCAACATCTGAAAAGTTTTCCCTATGATAAAGGTAGTAAGATCCACATTTTCCAAGCAACTTTCATCTACATATGTCATAGTGCTTAACAGGCATTTGAAACCAAACCAACCAAACAAACTAAATCAAGAACTGTCTTCCAAGAGAGAGGGCTATGACCCACAAAATCATTTAGGCTGGGAAAGACCTCTAGGATCATGAAGTCCAGTTGTTAATCCAGCACTGCTGCCAAGTTCACCACTAAACCACGTCCCCAAGTACCACATCCACACACCTTTTAAATAACTCCAGGGACAGTGACTCTTGCCTGGGCAGCCTGTTCCAATGCTTGGCAACCCTTTCTGTGAAGAAATTAAGTAAAAGGGTTAAAAATGAGAGGAAACATGAAACTTGTGCCTCTAATGGAAGGGACCATTCATGAGGTGGTAGAAAAGAACACCTTGAAGGTGAAAGGGATTTTCCTTTCCTTATGAGCACCAATAAAAATTACATATATTACAAGAGCAAAAATGCCTCCCTAGTATCATAGCAAAAAAAAGTATGGTGACTTCTTTTCTCATTCCATTTCAAAATGTATCCATCAACAAGGGCATGTATTATATTAACACAGTTAACTCAAACATGGCATCTTTCACCTGTCTGCTCTTTGCAGAAAACCACATTCCCAAAACTCAACCTTGCATTTCCACATTTAATAAAGTCCTCCTTGACCTAACATAGTATAATTACTCTGCATTCCACCCATGTGAAAAGACATGCTTTTGCTTGTCTTCCTATTTTAATTGCTCCACAAGGCTCCTGTACATACAACATTAATTACTCTTGTCCTCAAAACAGTTACTAGTCTCTATCCTACCTACCAAATAAACAAATAAGCACGGGAGAGCTTAACAGTACCCTCAAAACATACTTACAATGCCCAAAAGAAATACAGTGTTACACAAGCATACTGAATAGTAACTCAGACATTTAATTCAGCCTTTCATTTATTTATATGCTGACAGTCACAGAGAGCTTCTCTGCTGATCAAAGTAATAATAGAGAGGCTAAGTGACAGATAATTCATTCTCCATTCTTTCATTTCCACTCTAAGTTTCAGCAAAGATTTCCAGTGGCAAAAACTGATTGAACACTCAAGTCAGAGAAGATAGGAACAAATGAGAGGCACACGGCCTGAGCCACTACTGTATGCAACGACATTGCCAATTTCAGCTTCAGTGGATTTACATGGTGATGACATCCATTCCACCTTTCTTTGACATTTTTGAAACAAATCTATCCTTTTGACTACTCAGTTTAAGTACAAAATCTAAAAGATTTCATTACTGATGGAAACATTTAGGTAAATACTCCTATGTCAGAGGAGTAAAATGAGCAAAAGCTGCAGAATAATCCTTGTGCCATCATGACTTTCTTACTGATATACACCAATTTAATGTTAAGTTTCAGTATCAAATTCAGTAGCTATTTGCTTTCTTCCTTCCTCTCCCCTAGAGTTCTAACAGTTTAGAAAACCAGCATTTGGAAATAAATAGCTTCTGCACTGCCAGGCCAGGACTTTGAATCTTCTAGCACTCTTAATCAGAGCTTCACACTTAAGCCATTTAATCGTATTATATAGACCACTAAATTATTAGAACTACAGGTAAAATATCAGCAGCAATTTAATAACTTCATGAAAATAACTTTCATAATAATTGTATTTTTTAAATATCTAAGTTCAGTTCTGAAAGAGCCTTCCTTATCCTGTTTTAAATCACATTGCTTAGTTCAATGTTAATGTAGGTGCGGGGTTTCTTCCCTCACTCTTGTTTTTTCAAGTCTGCCCATTTATAGCATCCAGTCAGTACATAAACACCCCACCCTGGAGAAGACTCCTCCAAAGACATCTTCTGAGAGCAGTTAGGTTTTATAATAAGGTTTCTAAATTTTATGCCCACTGACCTGCACCAACCAAAGTACAAAACCGTGGTCTCCTGAAGCAGCTTAGCTTTAAAAGTAGATTATTCCAATTTAAACAAATATTCACAACATGTTTCTGAATGGAAGTCCAGCAAGTTTTTCTTACTGGTATCAAACAGGAATCCCATAAGTGCTAAGTGCAAAATCCAGCCTTTTTGCCTAGCTGCAAGCTGGATGGGGTTTGCTTTGCAGAGCTGTTTGAAGCAGTACTTTTTCATCCATGAGTTTCTTGTGTTTTTTCCCTTCAGCTGCTGCCACCACTACACCTCAGGGAAGGCCCAGAGGAATTAGTTTTTCTGCTCTAACATCAACCATCATAGTAAATAATGATTTACTGAGGGCACATACACAAACACAAGCTGCCATGCAAGTAAAAGTACTGGACTGCAGCTAATGCACAGTGCCTCTTCTTGGCAAGGCAAATCAGGGATGTAAAAGTAATTCAGTCTCAGCCACACACTGAGTGCATGGATATGAAGTGTGACCAGCTGGCAGTGAGCACCAATACTTGTTTAACTATTTCAGCCCACAGAAGCACCTTCTCTCCTCTATTCCATCCCATCACTGTAAGCACACTGACAAAACATCCTTGTGGACAAAAACCTGAAGTCATAGAAAGTATGTAAAGTATGTATCCCTCATTTATTTATAGCACTGAAGGTTTTATAGCATTGAAGGTTTTATCCATGACAGGATTAAAAACTGGGCAAAAATACAATCTTCTATGCCACCTTAGTTGGTTTGCAATTTCAGCAGTTTTTTTCCTGGGTTTTTTGAGCTTTTCTTTTTTTTTCTGGTCTTCTTGTGCTTTGCAATTTGACACCAACTTATTAAGACAGATATTCTAAACTTATGCAAACCCCTAAAATGTTTCCTTTTTGAAGAAATTTAGAATTGAGACATACAGGTCTCATTGGAGCAACAGAATAGTTAATGCTGTGAGCTTTTCCAGTAGTAATATCTCCAGAATAAATCCTGACACAAATATATATATATATATATATCTCCAAACAGAAGATTCACTCAGTCAAGGTCTGTGTGGAAAACATAGACTAGCACAGTAATAGCAGCTAGGTATATTTTTGTCAGACTTCTTTATATGCATATAATCTCCAATAGAGAAAACTGTGGTGGTATAAAGAACTTGAAGAACTATTTTACTTGAAGGAAAATTACATGCTCTCCTTTCCCCAATCACATTTTAGATTGCTTGGTAAATGCATGGTTACACTGACAACAATTTCCCAGAGCTATAGAGCATGTTTTAAAGCAAAACATAATTCCCATATGTTTTGGGATTTTTTGTTGTGTTTTGTTTTTGTTTTTGTTCTTATGGCAGTGTCTTAAATATAACTGGGATATGTAAGACACTACGGCTTTTCAAAAAGCAAATACGGTATTTCATATGAACCTAAGGCCCTCCACTAACATAAAGCTGAACAAATAAAATTTATATATACACAACTAAACTCTGAGTTCACACCATTTGAGTTTGAAATTTTAAAAAGCCATTTTAATTGCTTTTCTGAGTAACGAAATCTAGGTAAACTAGATGCTTTACTTTGCTGCTCTGCTTTTGTGGTAAGGTTTCAAATTCAAATTCCAAGGAATGAGACAGCATTTCAGTGATCTGTGTTCCACTTTTTAATCACTTTTAAATACAGAGAAGAGCCAGTGGAACACTGGCTCTAGATTTCCCAATTCCGAAAAAAACCCGCAGTTACAGATAGGGCCTACTTTACTATTTAAAGGAAAAACTATACAGGAGTGTATCAGAACATACATATAGTAAACAGCAGAATACCTTCAAACATACTGAACACAAAAGTTGGCATGTCAGAGCTCTGCTTCCAAGTGTAAACTAGGAGAAAAACAAACCTATTTAATTGTTCAATTAGAGTAATTCTTGTCCCAAAAGAGCAATTAATAGTATTTATGGAGGCCTCTGACAATACAATTATACTCTGCTCTACACACCAGCACCGAAAGTTACCCTCACACTTTGCTATTCTGTGCACACAAAATAACAACTGCATGGATATTTTCAGTTTTCTTTGGTTTTTATTCCCTCCACCCCCGACCATGAAAAGGGAACTGTCCAAAAAAAGCTCTAAGAGGACTTTGCATCTAAACCAATCTCTAGCATGTAGTCAGGCCTGTCAAAGAGCATGCTTATTACAGAATTTACAGCTTATTTTAAATTAAATTAAACTTAATTAAATTTATTTTTAAATTAATTTTAAATTAAATTAAACATTAAACTAAGCAGTGTGATTTAAATATTTACATTATACCCAAATGGAAGAAAACTTGCTCATTTGATCAAGAATCGGGAGGCAGTATTTTCAGCAACTTCAGCAATATACATGTGAGAAATAAACAAGAGAAGAACTACAAGAAATATCCTTTAGCAATGGAAAAAGGTTCAACCTACAGTTCTGTTTTTTGTACTTTTCCCTCACTATATTAACCTCTCACTGTCACAACACTCTTATATATACACACTAAAGGAGTGACAACACAAATGATTCATGTAAGTTAAAAAATGTGTTGATCACACACATACAGGCATATCAGATGTGCTGTACAAATCCATGCTGTAAATTTGCCTGTAAGAGAGGAAACTGAAATCCAAATCACACACATTTCATTATTAAAAAAACAAAACAAAAAACACCTAACTTGACGTGCACCATTTTCTCCGCGCAAAGGCGAAAATAAACGAAAAGAATTTATTATTATCTGCAACACCGCAGAGGGGGAAATCTTCCACGGAAGACCGGCAACAGCGTTAAGAACGTATAACGCTAAATCACGAGCAGAAATTGTACTGAGTCACACAGAGAAATTGCACTAGGCTACCTGTTTGCAGTCAAACAGGAGCAGACTTTACAGCGCAGCTTTAGACAAGTGCGCATTCACCAGCGCGAACACAGCGCTCAACTACGTTTCATGGGCACCAGGGAGACACTTCCCATCAACAACGCCACGAGCCTGGCAGGCGGCCCCTTCCTGCAGGTGCCGGTGGCTATTCCGGCAGGGGCAGCCGCGGCCCC